>WAAE01022001.1:0-48477 GCA_013400495.1 Nicator chloris
AGCTGATTTCCCATCTCTGGGATTCAGTGGAGACACAAACAAGAGCTGATTTCCCATCTCTGGCATCCTTTTCTGGGGTTCAGTGGAGACACTCCTAATTCATGAACTTCAGACAAAGGAAGGCCCACGGTGTCTGCAGCAAACTTTGCTTTTTGCCTGAAGAGAAAGCAGCCAGTATTCCACCTGCAGCAGGAACAGCCAGGGCCTCTCTCCTATTGATTTTCCATGCTGCTGCAGATGGGGAATATTGTCTGCTCCTGCCCAGCTGGAGGTGTTCGGTGAATTTCCAAGATTTAAATATTTATTGCTCTTTCAGTAATTTCTCAAAGTTTCCCTGAGTTTTTTCAACTTGTCTGATCTCCACCTATGGGGAGGAAAGCTTTTAAAGCTGCCAAAAGCCAGAGTATTTTTAGAGAGGGCATCATGTATTGATTATTGCCAAATCTCCGTGGACTAAGACACTATGTTATTGTCAGCATTTTTATTGCTGCCACTGCTTTTTCTTTTTTTCCCCTTTAATGGTTACAAGTGAGTCTAATATATTTTAGGCCAAACTCTTCTACCAGCTAGAAGCCACTGAGAACTTTTCATAAGAACCATATCCAGCTTCAAGAGGCAGAAAAATGAATATATTGGCTGTGTTTCTGTTTCTATCAGCCATTGCAGAGAAGAAGAAATGCTATTTCTGTTTGCTTTTGACAAGCAAAGAGAATAATCTCGTCCTTCTCTTGATCTCGCTATCCCTTCACAGATTACAGTTATCTCATATGTAATGTAAAAACCTTATAGAAATTGAAATGCATGAAGGGGAGACAGGAACAGATCTCTCAGGGTGCATGGAAACAGCAATTTGTCCGGGGAATTGGGCCCAGAAAACACAGGGACAATTTGTGAATGACAAATGAAAATGTTACGGGGACTTCCATCTGATGCACACCTGAAAGGCAAAGCCCTCCTTGTTCTGCTCCCCTCTCTCTGCAGCTTGGTCAAGGCTGACCCTCTCAAAGCCAGCCCTGCACAGAGCACAAGGCCAAAAGAGACACCAGGTCTGGGGCTCAGGCCATTCATGGTCCTGTGGAGAGTGGTTGAGGGAGCTGGGAAGGGGCTGGAGACCCAGGAGAGGGTGAGGGAGCTGGGAAAGGGGCTCAGGAGGAGAAAAGGAGGCTCAGGGGGGACCCTGTGGCTCTGCACAACTCCCTGCCAGGAGGGGACAGCCGGGGGTGTCGGGCTCTGCTCCCAGGGAACAGGGACAGGAGCAGAGGGAACGGCCTCAGGCTGGGCCAGGGGAGGCTCAGGGTGGACAGCAGCAGGAATTTCCCCATGGAAAGGGTTGTTAAACACTGGAACAGACTGTCCAGGGAGGCTTGGAGTGCCCCTCCCTGGAGGTGTCCAAGGAGTGACTGGATTTGGCAAGTCTGCCAAACAGGGCACAACAAAACCCAAAGTTTTAAACTGAGCGGGAAGATGTGTGCTGATGTCTCCACAAACAATTCCACGGGTGAGGGGATGGGTGTTAATGGATTTTAAATGGGTCTTAATGTCTCCACTGACTTTGGGCAGCAGGTTTGTGACAGAGCCCGGACACTGTGACTCCTGACACAGACACGGGGCAGTTTCTGAACTTTGGGGTTCATTTCAAGCAGCAGGTTTGTGACAGAGCCCGGACACTGCTCCTGACACAGACACGGGGCAGTTTCTGAACTTTGGGGTTCATTTCAAGCAGCAGGTTCCTTACACAGCCCGGACACTGCTCCTGACACAGACANTTATTCCTTCCGCTCCTCCCTCCGGGTCAGGGCAGGGGGATGTCAGTGGGGATGGTGTGACAGATCAAACAGGAGCCTCAGCACGCCCAGATTTCCTGCTGCAGTTCTGGACGTGCCATTCCTGTGCCTCAGAGTCCCCTGTGGGACACCCTGGGACAGAGGGAGGGCACTGAGGGAGTTCCTGGGAGAGCAGCAGGAATGCTGCAGCTGCTTCCCAGGGGCACACAGGCAGCAGGAACCACTCCAGAAATGAGCTGTGAGCTCCACTTGAAAGGACTTGGAGAAAACTCGGAGCTGCTCGAGTTACTGGGTCAGTGGTGACGGAGAGGAGAGCGGCTCCCCTGCTCCATGGCAAGGCAACTCCTTGGAAAACGGGGTGGGAATTACCCAGCTACACACAGTACCAGCACTGGAAAATATTTCTTCTCCTCTTCTCTGGTGTTTCCTGTTGCTTAAGTAAGGGGAAGCATGGAATGAGAGCTGGAGCTGTACAAACCCCAAGGATTTCAGAGCCCATTTGCTGATCTGCTCTGGGGAGCACCTTCCCAGCACCTCTGCCATGTCCAAACCTGAGACTGGCATCCTGCTCATCCCTGCAAATAACCCAGATTACTTCAACAGGTTATATTTGTCACGTTATTTTAACCCACTTCTGGGCAAAATCAGATCATTATGTTTAACAGATTATTATTATTATTATTATTATTATTATTTTTATAACAGATTATTTTAACCCACTTCTGAGCAAAATCAGATCATTATTTTTAACAGATCATTATTATTATTGTTATAACAGATTATTTTAACCCACTTCTGAGCAAAATCAGATCATTATTTTTAACAGATTATTATTATTATTGTTATAACAGATTATTTTAACCCACTTCTGGGCAAAATCTAAACTCTTCCATAAATTTTGCACACCCAGAGAGCAGTTACAGAGCCAATTACAGATCACATTGTGAGTGTCCTCATTAAACTCTGCCTAATGCACAACACAGGCCAGCAGGACAAATCTGAATTTATTCAGCAGAGTTCTCCTTTCTGCACTTGTTACACACAAACTTTGTACAAATAACGTTATTTTCATGTTTGTTTTGTTCTGTTTTTTTTGCCTTTGCTCGTTATTCCCAGCGGCTTCTTTTCAGTGCTATTTTGCCATTTCTCACAAGTTTCTCTGTGCTGTAATTATGCCAGTCTGCCTTCCAAATATACTTCTTTTTTGGTACTGAAATAGAAAGGTTGGGACTGCAAGAAGAAAGGGGGAATAATTTTCACAGAATTATTTCGGCGACTTCAGGGACTGCACGCAACGTTTTTACAGCTTTCCATAGATTTTCCTTCTCCCTCCACTTGCACATGTTTGGAAATCACTCAGGCAACACGACATCCTGAATATCCCAGCCTAGGAAAAGCAACTGCTGTGCCTAGAGGAGTGGATATTTTACATGAGACGAGTGGTTACTGTCAATGAGGCTGGGAATAACTCGCCTGAACATTTCCAAGCTGGCTCCAGCTCTGTGTATGCAACATGAGCAGTGATGGAGTAGTTACAACATTTCTCCAGCAGCACAGCTCCCTGCAGACATCAGCAGGTCTGATCAGGCTCACAGGGAATGTTCCCACTGTTTATGGCACTGGGGAAGGTCTGCCTCCAACAGCTCAGGCCAGGTTAGGCTTTTCAAAAGCCCTGATTCTTGAATTTTATATTTTGGTGCTTTTTGACTGGTGGGTCTGAAGGGGTTTTTTTGGCAGATTTTTATCAGAAGCAAACAAAGAGGCAAAATATTTCCCGGAGTCTTCTGGAACATCCATAATTTTACATCATTTTTGGGCTGAAATGTGCAAACAACGTGATTAAGCAACATAAACGCCATGTAAGATAAAACCCCCAAGAACTAAGTTCCTAATATTCTGAGCAGACTTTGGGGCTGGTGATATTTAAAGCTAGGAACTCCAGCTCTCTCAAGATAACCAAGAGAAACCCACTGCAGCTGTGTGCACCGAGGTGGAGAGTCAGGGATATCTCCTCTAAAATCTCTGTTCATCAGTATGGGAGGCCAGCTCTCCTGCCTCAGCTCAGAACTCTCCCTCCAGCAAGGTTAGAGAGTGGCATTATAATTTCATTACAAGGCTTAGGATGAGCCCAGCACTCCTGAGACCTGCAGGCCTGTTTGGAACTGAAGGCACGAGGAGGTGCCTCCAATTAAAGGACGGCAAATTGCCCAGCCCGGTTAAAACTGGGACTCAGAACTTTGTGCAGCAGAGGGCTCCAGCTCAAGCCCGGCCCTTCCCAGCAAAGCACTGACTTCTGTGGGCAGCTCTCAGTTGGTTTCAAGAGGGCTTTGCTGCTCAGATGTTTGTTGACACTAAAGCCAGGAGAAGGGTTTAGCAAAGGCCACCCAGTTCTCCTGGCAGAGGCATCAGCTCTGACATTCGCTGCTGTTTCTCCACGCCCTGGGGCAGAGATGAGCTCCTGCTCCCTGCCAGCACAGCACCTCTGCCTCTCTCTGAGCCCTCAGCTCCTTTGCTGGCCGAGGGACAGGTCTGTCACCGTGCCAGCCTGGGGAGGAGATGTTTCTGCCAGAGAAATTCTGTGGTAGGTGACCCGGGCATGGCATTTCTGCCATTCCCCTCCATTTCCCGCTCGCCCCCGTCCCAGGATAACTCTGTCATCACTCCTCGGAGCACAGCGGGGACAGAAATCAGATCTCTGACTCCGTTTCCTTCCAGGCACCTGCTGGAAGCAGGATTAGAAGGATAACAAGCTAAACCTTGCCCTGCCAGGGCTGCAAGAGGAACTTGCAGGCCAAATGTCCTGTCCCACACACGATCCAGGATTGCAGTGTTCCTGCTGATGGCAATTTACTCACACACACAGGATAAAAAAATGAATAAGTGATTAAATAAAACCCACATTTTGAAGTCCTAGCCCAGCAGGTGATCCCCACAGGCTCCCCAGCTGGCCCACTGGGCTGGCAGTGTCACACGTCCCTGTTGGTGAGATGGGGAGAAGCTTGGGTTGTCCCACCACGGGGTTTGTCACCATCCACCACTCCTGACACGGATCCTCAGGAGGGGCATGGAACTGCTGAGCCCACTCTGGTTTGTGAGACCCTTCTGCAGCATCTTATAAAATATTACTGATATCATGGAGTGATTTGGGTTGGAAGGGGCTTTAAAGTTCATCTCATTCCACCATGGGCACCTTCCACTAGACCAGGCTGTCCTAAGCCCCTTCCAGCCTGGCCTTGGACACTTCCAGGGATGGGGCACGAAGGATTTGGTGTGCCCCCAAAAGCAGAGGACTCACCCTTTCTAATAAGAAACTGCTCCAAGACAAATGAAGCCGATCAGTAGTAAAAGGCAGATCTCAAGAGTGTTAAATCCAGATTATCCACCCCGGATGAGGACCGGAGGCAGCTGATGGCAAAAGATTTTGGTCTCTAAGTTCTCAGCTGGAATACCTTGGCTGAGTTGGTGGCTGTGCTATAACACCATGTGCAGGCACCGTGTGGAATCACAGGCATAATAAATCCAGGGAAGGAGAAATCGAGAGGGAAATTTGCACTTCATTGAATTCGGTGTCAGCTCCCATTAAATTCAAAGGGACAGGAGAGTCTTCACGGGGTTACTGAGCATCTGTAAACACTTCCAAGCATGCCCCAAGTTACAGGTTTATTTTTCAGTTCAAAAAAATTGGCCAGGCAAAGAAACATTTATTTCTTGTTACAGAAATGGGAGAGCAAAGAAGAGTGAGACAATGGCTTCATAAGTCAGCAAAGACATCCAAAAAATTGACCTAAATATTATGATATTTGGGGAGCTATGCAGTTTAGGAACCTCACTGGATGTGGGGAACTTAATCTGAATTATTTTATCTTTTTTTTTACTGCTCTTGGCAGTGCGTTTTCATTCCAGGGTGGCCTCAGAGCCACCTGACATCCTCATATTTCATGTCTGATGTGCTTCACGTTGAGGCTCTGGATTAATGGGCACATTCACAGCAGCTCAGGATGGCTCAGGTGGGAAGGAACCTCCACAGATCACTCGGTCCAACCCTTCTGCTCAAGCAGGACCACACAGAGCCAGTTGCCAAGGCCATCTTTGATGGGACTTTAGGAAACTGGGTGTGGTGAGTGACACCCCTGCCCAGGGCAGTGGGGTTTGAACCAGATCATCTTTAAGGTGCCTTCCCACTCAAAATATTCCATAATTCTACTACGGTGTCCAGACACCTTTAGAATAACTTCAAGGATGGAGACTCCAGAACCTGCCTGGACAGCTGGTTTGGCCATCCTCACAGTTTGGTCACCCTCACAGTGAATTGGTGTTTCCTGATGTTCCTGGGTGTCAGGTTGTGCCCTCTGACTCCTGTCCTGGAGCAGCACAGGAAGGAGCCTGGCTCTGTCCCCTTTTCCCCCTCCCTTCAGTGCTTTACAAACTGCTCACACCTCAGCCTCCCCTCCTCCAGGCTGAGCAGCCCCAGCTCTGCTGGGAGACTGCTTCCTCCTCATCAAAAGGCAAACTGTCAGCTCTTCTCCAGGCAGGGGCAGCAGGATCACTGGGGTTTGTATTAATTAATCACAACTTTGAAACGAGGGAAAAAAAAACCCTGCCTGTGATGAGGTTAAAGAGCTCTTGTTCAAATAAAGCCTCTTGCTTAAATATCACGGGAGAAAAGAGGAGAGGAAAGATGGGTAAATATTTCAGTGATAAAGCAGGTTTAAAGGCTGTGCCTCTCCCAGCAGAAATAGGAGAGGCAACTGCTGCAAAAGTGAACTTGGCACCTCAGCCCTTTCTAAATCTTCCTGGGGAATGTTATGGTCAACAAAGCATTGCAATTCCTGAGCGTGTGTGACTTGCTCATAAATTCAACTTCAGCTATAAATAAATGCTTAATTGTTCTGGAGTTTGTGTGTGCCTGAGTCCAAGCACAGCCCAAGGATCCACTGCTGAAAGCTCTGGGGCTGGCTCAGCTGGTAAATTAGGGTTCACTTTAAAGCCCATAAACCCCAACTGCAAGGCTGGCAGGCTTCAATCACCTGTAGATGAGGTTTTTAGTGCAAAATATCGAAGCAGCTGGCAGCAAAAGAACTCTTGGAGAATGAAATCAGAAAATAAAACCATAAAGTTTTCTTAATCTTGGGGTTTCGTTGCTATTGAGAGCTCAGAGGACAAACAAGAGCTGGGGAAAGGGAAAGCTCTGCTAGGCTGAAGCTTTAAGAGTTACAAACTACTTGGAGTGGTGGGAAAGGCAGAATGAAGAAAGAATGAAGAAATTATTGCAGCTGAATTCTGTGTATGGGAACACCCCGTTGGCAACCTCTATGGAAAATCACCTTGTCTTTTTTTCATCAGAAAGAGAAAGGGTAGAGAAGAATTGGTTTTTCAAAATTCCATAACACTGAATAACAGTCCAGGCAAGACAAGAGAGGAAAAGCAAGAAACAGAAAGGAAAGGGTAAAAAAAATACACGAGTAACTGAAGCCTACCTGATGCAATTTGCTGCAGGGATTCAAAACAAAAATAGTGAGAACACTTGGTGGTTAGTGAGGGATTTTAATGGCTGGCAAAAGAAAACTACCTAAGTGTTTTTCCTATGTGAATTTGGATTGAAACTGGAGATTAAAATGTGCCACAGTCAGCTGAACTCTGGATTCCGATGTGGAAAAAATCGTGCGTGTTCATATTGTGTAGCTTGCTGGATGTTAATAATCTAAATATTGACCAGGATAACTGTTAGACACACACACACAAAAGAAAGGCTGTTTGATGGGAGGGAAGGGTTCCTCTCCCTGAAGATTTTCCTGATGAACAAGTTTTCTCTTTTCCTGCTGCACACCTCAGGTCAGCCACAAACACAGGTCTGGAGTTCGGGAGGTCCTTGGTGTGGGCGTTGGAGCATCTCAGGTTGGAATATTTGACAGGACCAGCGAAGTGTTATAAATGAAAAGGCCAATTAAATTGAAAAAGGAAAATTTATTAAAACAATCTTACAAAAATAAAAAAAAAAAAAAGAAAATAATCTCTGACATAAAACCCACAAACAAACAAACAAAAAACCACAGTGTGATATCCGGATTTTCCCCACTAGGTGACACAGAGACCGCAAGGGTCGGGTTGTGTGCACACCTCTGGTTTCCACCAGGTTCATTTTATACTGTTTTTCTGTCTGCAGAGCATGGATTTGTATCTCTAACCACATTTACATCGGACATCCTGCTCTTTGGAATTATTGAGTAAAAGTTCCGAGGAATGGTAATTTGGTCCTTCATTCTTTACAGGAAATTCTGGTATAGAGATTCAGGTCCATGAAAAGATTTCCGAGAATTGGAGATTTACGGGAAAAGGTGGTGTAGATATTTTATCAGTTTGAGACTGCTGGCTTCCTTATCTTTCCGTGCTTAATCCCAGGGGTTTCAGCCCAGTTGTCCTTGCTGATGGTCCATTCTCTCCCTTGGAGCCTTGGTCCTTTGAGTTGTAAATAAGCTGTGCCCGGTTCCCTGGGGAGCTGCACGTCCTAAATTTTCAGTTTTTCTCTAGCACGAATGAAAACATTAGGTATACACATAACAGAAGGAAGCAGCAGGAAGTTTTCCTGCATCAGGGAGGTGGAAGGGAAGGAGAAGGGTGGCCTCAGCAGCTCTGCAGCTCTGTGGTGGTGTCTGGCAGGGCTGAGAGGAGCCATCCATCAGGACCCAGCTCCTCCCGAGGCTCTGAACCACTCCAGGTCCCAGAAGCAGCCGAGATACCTGGCTGGGGCACCACAAAGGGCAGCCAGGCAGAGCAGTCCTGGTCCCCAAACAGCTCCTGAGAAGTCCCACGGCTCAAACAGAAACACCCTTGGAGCAGACGCGTATTTACTGCTGTTATATGTATAAATGATAATTCATGCCAGACTCCCTTTTATTGTATATAACTAATATTTTCTGAGATCACAATTCTGTCTAAGCTTTTTTACGGGAAGCCTGTTTTANCTGTAATCAATAATTTTTTAATATATTTAATTATTTTTTATATTTAACTATGGATTTTCATCTACACCAGAAAGAAAGACTTTGTCTCTATTGCGGACTCGAGCCTGGGGGCAATTTTTGGGTAGAAAAACCAGGATGCCAACCAGCCAAATCTGTGGACAGAGAGCTGGCGAGACAGAGGGCTGCTCTGTTCACCAGTGCCAATTCCTAGGCTTGACACTTTGTCCGTTGGCCGTGGTTTTATTCCAAATTTTCTGTAATCAATAAATTTATTTTTATATTTAATTCGGTTGGTTTGGCTGCATCTATAACACTGCCACCCACAACTCATCCCGTTGTGTTTTATTTTACAAATTCTCCATTACTTGCCTCGCTTGCGCCGAAATGGCCTCCTGTATTTCCAAGTATTTCAGGCTGATCCCGTACTCGGCTTCTCCATCTTCAGACAATTGAACAATCAGATTACTGAGAAGCTGTTAATGCAAGGAAGTGGGAGCTATTTAAGGACTAATGTGAAAAATGGCAGATTATATGCTACCAGCTAGGTCTGAAAGGGAAAAAAAAGGAGGAATAAGTCAATATGATTAGACAGGACTATATTCAATAAGCACAGTTTTGGTTTGAAATTGTGAAAGAAGAATTCCATTCCTTTGCAGATTTTCCTTTGGATTATAGAAAACACCTGCAAGGCACATTTTGCTTTTCCAGTCCTCATATTTATAAGAATAATCTGATTGCAAAGAACTGGATGCACAGAAATGAGAATTTTTTGGTTTTTTTACGATGCAGATATTAAAATGGTTTCTCTATATTAAAAACTGCAAAGATTATTTGTACAAGAAGTGCCCAATCAATCATTTTCCAAGCAGAAAAGCTGTCAAAGAGAAAAACCTTGCATTAATGATGGTTCTTTGGCAACTCTGCACAGGTTTCTCTGGAATGAGAAGTTGTTGAGTTCATTTGAGTGGACACAGCACAAAGCCATTACTTCAAGCAGCTGGTAACTTTGGCCTAAGGACTAAAGTGAGCATTTGCACAGAAAAACTGAATAAAATTAACTGCAGTGCCTGTGTTTGGCTGCATTTTATTGGTGGATTTATCAAGTCCTCAGTTCTGAACTAAATCTGTGGTCACAAATGTAAATATTAACAGAAGGATTCCCACAGCACCAGCTGAGGCACAGGAGGTTTGAATGGGAGTGTCCTTTGGCACAAACTCTGGAGAATCCCAACAGTGTCAGAGACTTCCTGCTAGGATAAGAGACTGTCTGGAATTCTTATGGGATATCCTGGTCACAATAAATTCATTAAATCCAGCTTTTAATTACTGAGGTTCTGTTCCAGCTGCCAAACTTTCTCCCCTCAGTCCCAAAAGTGCCCCCCTTCCATAGCACCATCATTTCTGGGTTGTACAAGTAAAAAGCTCAGGTTTATCTCCCTAAAATTCTTCCACTCTGGAACTTGTTTAGGTGGCACTGAAAGTCTGAATCTGGCTTAGAAGGGAAATTGGCAATTCAGAATATTCAGTAACTTGTGAGTCGTGTGCTCATAAAATGAGAAAAGCTTTCTATCAGAAAATGCTTTTTATAATATTTACACAAAATATAGCAGAAACTGTGTTTTTAATAGAACCTCCAGCATGGAATTACAATCAATGTTTAATACTGGGAAAAAAATCCAAGTGTTTATGGTGTTAAAGATGAAGTCAAAAGAATTTACCAGAGTGCCCATTTCCACTGAAATTTAAGTCAATGACAAAGATGTTCTCTTGAACATCTTGCAAGGAAAATGTAAAAAATACTTTTAATTACAGCATTTTGTACCATGATCTATATATTTACAGAAGCAGATATACCCTAGGGAAAGATGGCAAGGGTTTGTATGAAGGAAGGTGAAGAAGGTCACAAAAATTGCACATTCTGTGGAAAATGGGGAACGTGGGCACTGTAATTAATGGATCAAATTGCCAGGGAATTGTAGAGAGGATCAGAGGGTAAAAAGATAATTAGCAGATCAAAGGGTAAGAAGGCAAGTGTTGAAATAAAGTGGTGCTAATAGAAACAGCTAAAGAGGAATTATTGACCAATAATTGTATTGCTTTGGGCAGTGGCTGCTTTGATAGAGCTGTTATTAAGGAGGGTTTTAATGCACTAATCTGTTTTTATAAAAGTGGAGCTGTGAGGGTCAAATGCCATGAATTCACTGCACAGCTGTCTGACTGTAACCTGGCTTTTAGAAGTCTGTAGCCAACACCAGTGGGAAAGAAAAGGAATTCAGGCTGCAGGGGCTGGTCAAGGAATCTTCCCTTAAATGGAGAAATAACACAGAGTGGGATTTTCAGGGGTTTTGGCATTTTTCTTGAATCAACTGAAATTTCAGAGTTTATTCTGCAGCAGGGGAAATATTGGGTTAAAGCCTCCACTGCTCTGAGTTTTATTCCTTTCCCTGCAGGCTGAGGTTTGTCTGAGATCTCTCTTTACACTCTGGACTAACAAGTCCCAGGCTTGGGAGCTCCTGGAGAGATTTGTGGTCAAGACCCCTCTCTAGAAAGGAAAGTTTGGATGTGTTGGGGTTAATATTTGAAATAACACCTACTCTGAGTGTGGATCAGGGTGGGAAATGCCACAGTGGATCAGATTTAGGGCACAATGACAAAAATCTGTCGAGGGCCTTGTTGAACAGAGGGTGCTCAGGTGGGCTGCAGACACTGCCAGGTTTTCCAAGGGTTGGCAGAGGACAATTTGGGTTTCTGCTCCCATTTTTCAGAGCCTGTTTACTCAGAAATAACAGCAGCATGGAATATGCAAAGGTAAATGGCATTTGTGGTTAGCACCTAATGGATTTTCCTCTGCAAAGAGGAGCAGATAAACACGATTTGCTCACATCCTTACTCCCCCATTTAGCTCATCATTAGGAGAAATCTGTGGAAAAAATGCACGTTCTGAGGGGTGGAATTTTTTTGTTAAATAGTAAATACCTCCCGGGTTATGAAGTGATAGGGAAGATTGAAAACGTCACTCAAAGGAGCTCTTGTGCTTCTGCTGAAGGCAATGACAAAATTTTAATTAACTGAAAGTCACCCAATGGTCCAGAAGTGGGAGTCCTGTATCATTCCCAGAGATAGATGGACACGGAAGTTTTATGGAACGGAGGCAGCAGTGAGAGTTTGTGGATAAAATTGTGATTTTGGTTTGTAATGATAATTTTTGCAACCGGAATTCTACCTGCAGTGAGAGCTCCAGGGTCAAGATCTTCTTAAGAGCAGAGATGGGGAAAATTCTAACTGTGCTCAACACTGTAGCACTGAAAACGAGACATGAAATGGGATGAAGGTCTGGATAAAAATGTGCTGAAAAATCAAATAGGAGCTATTTCTTTTTTTTTTCTGCAGTTATAACTCTTAATCAAAAAAATAAAATAATTTAAATGTATTTCCTTTAGGTAATGAAGAATGAGGCATGGTTAGGGTTATTTAATGACTGATGTAACTTGTGCTAACAGGACCTATAAAATTTCTGTCTCTGTAATTAGTGAGTGAGAAAAGTTTAATATTTCAGAAGTATTCCTTTGGATGTGTAATTTCAGCTGCTTCTCACAGTCCTGAATAAGGTCCTTTGAATTACTTTCTAAACAATTCTGGATAAATGATCAGTCACATCTTTGGTTGCTTTTTCTGGGTTAAAACCTTAATTTTCTCACATGTGAGACGATCAAATCAGATCAGTATTAAAATGCAGTTGAAATGTGACTATTTTGTAAGAAAAGGTGCTGCACAGGCTGTGCTGGGGAGAGGCTGATGAGGTGATTAAACATCCTGCAAGCAGGAATTTCATCTGGAAGATTGAGAGCTGTGGTGAGATCTCCTCTCTGCCTACACACTTTCACCACTTCTCACTCTGAGAGCTCATAAATAGTTTATAAATTAAAAAATTAACCCCAGCACTGCCAGACTTACACCTTGCACACGTGGTTCTATTAATGGTGGATAAAACATTAACTCCTGCAGCCAGGGCATGTATTAAAATGGAACAGAGTTGGAAAGATCAGGAGCTGGTGTTCTTTTCCAGGCAAATACGTGGATTTGGAAGGAATAGGTGGATAATTTGCAATACAACGATGATTTATTTAGTGCAATAATAATTTCCTGGCTTGCTCCAGATCCCTGAAAAGAATGCCAGGGTTTTTAAAAAGTGATACATGTAATGACCAAATTCAGTAAATCCCAAAAAACAGTGCCCACACCCTCTGCAAGTGTCCTCAAGCTGTCAGGGAGGGAACTTTTATCACTCTTCCCTTTGTGTAGAAGATCCTGTGCAGGAATGAAACCTCATTTTTTCTCCTGCTTCTCCCCAAAGCATCACGTGGCTAAAGCCTCCCCAGCCCTGCACTTCTCACAGCATGCCTGGAAGCCTTAGTTAATCTCACCTGCAATCCAATTAAAAGCCTCTTAAAACTTTGCACCTGCACTAATTGCAGATTCACATCACTGCTCGGCAGTCATTAAGTCCAGGAGTTAAAGTTTTGATGAGTGCAGCTGATCTGGTTTATCAACAAAGTGCTGCGAGGTTCCCGTGCTAAACCAGGATAATCAGCAGGGGTCAGGCAGGAATTATCTCATCTCGCCAAGAATTTCAAAACAGCTAATTATGTTTGTTCATAAAAGTTGGACCTAAAACGGCAGAAATCCGAGGGAAAAGCTTTGGAGCTTCTCACTGAGAAGAACTCATTTGGCTGAGGTGTTGGTTCATGTCAGGAGGTTCTGTGAGCAAAAGCTCAAACATGGGTGTTGTGTTTCCAACGTGCAGCAGGTGAAGTTCCATCTCCATGCTGCTGACAAAGGTGGGGAGGCAGCTGGACCTGGATTTCTGTGGATATCTGTGTGCATGGATGCAGATTCCCTAAGAAACACACAGCGTGGTCCTCCCACCCCACAGAGCCAAGGCTGGTAAATATTAACCCCGTTGCCAAATTCCTGCTGTAGATCCCAAAGCTGCAGTGCCCAAACAGTCTAAAATTCTATATTTTACCAGCGATTTTTTTTTAAAGAAGTTTCTTTATGCTCATCCAGCAGCAATGGAAAACCCACCTAGAGCTGTGGATGAGGATAAATAAAAACAGAGTGTTGGGGAAGGTGATACAGGGAAACCTTATAAATATGATTGTTTAGCAGTAGGTTCGGAGAACATTGGACCGGTGCGTGAGGTAGAAATGACGGTTACTTTTGATATGGGAAGGGATGCCAGTCCAGGGGACAGGATGTTAAGCAATACCAGTGACCAGGCAGAAAAAGGGTCTGCAGGCCAGGCAGGAAGAAGGGATNCAAGAGAGGAATACTTATAATTCAGCCAGGAGCTTTTTTTTTTTTTCCTAAAGGATTCTTGCTCCCAATTCACCCGGAGTACATCAGCACACCTGTGGCATGAGGAACAGATGGAGCAGGCATGGCAAACACCTCCAGCTGCACAGATCTGTTACACAGGTGCTGGGTTCAGGCTCTGCCTGCCCAAGGGCACCGGGGCTTTGGCAAACGCCCAGAATTCCAGGGGCTGGAGGGGAAAAGGCAGGGGGAAAGGAGTCAGCTGGCAGCAGCATCTTCCAGAGCAGCCCCCCAGCCTGAGCCAAACCTGCCCCTCATTCCTCACCCCGTGCTCTCAATCACTGTCAAATTCCTAAACTTATTTGGCACTCAGGGGGAGGAATTTTTGGCTGGGGTTATTGGAACAGAGACCCTGGGATACTTAGTGCCTCAGTGGATGGTGTAAAACCCTTCCATGGCTGATCATTCTGGGGCAGATGTTCTTCTGAGGTCTTCTTTAATATTATTACTTCCCCCTTATTCGTTTGGGTTCTTTTCACCCCTTAGTTTTTATCACTCCCATTTTCTGCCACACTTGCTTCCCCACCTTGGTTGTGGTTTTTTACCATTTCTCTCCTTCCTTCCTTCCTTCCTTCCTTCCTTCCTTCCTTCCTTCCTTCCTTCCTTCCTTCCTTCCATTTTTTTGGTGCATGTATCTTTTCTTTCCTCTTTGTTTCTTTCTAGCTTTTTGTTTGTATTTCTTTTTTAATTCCCCTCCTTGGTGTTTTTTGGGGGGGAGGGTGGATGTTTTTGTTAATTTTATTAGTGTTTTGGGGTGGCCTTTTTGTTTGGTTAGTTTTGCTGTGGATTGTGTTCAGTTTTCTAATTTTTATTTTTCCTTTCTTCTTTTTTTTTTTCTTCTCCTTATTTCTTTTCCTCCCCTGTTTTTTGGCAGGGGAGTTTATTTTCTCCCTTGTGAAATGTTCCCCCTCCAGCTGAGGAGGACAGTGACATTGTCAGGGGCAGTGACAGCCCAGGCTGCTCTCCCCTCTCTGGACATGCTGCAGGTGTAACTCAAGCACACTGACGTTTGTTATGTCCCTCTAAATAGCTCTGCTGATGGTGCAGAACTGGTGCTGAGCCAGGAGAAATGATAAAACATAATCAAGCCCCAGAAGACAACGTTGTGATGTTGATAGAGACAAATTTATATCCCTCCTCTGCCCATGTTATGATCAGATGAATCCATTTGGTATCTCTGTGTTACAGAACACAAACCATTTGGTCATGATCTGCTGGGACAGGGACATTGGAAGGGCCCATCCTTTTATAGTTTTCTCTCCAAAACTCTAATTCAAATAATAATTCTTCTGTCTAAAAAAAAAAAAAATTGAAATTCCTTCTGTTGAAAAGACACCTTTCCAGCTCTGAGCTGGTGGGGACGAGCTGTCTCCCCATGAAGATTTAACTGAGTGCACATATCCATGTGTTTATAGAGCAGAAATCTCTGCTGTATAAATAGACTGAGCCTCTACTGACCAAAGAAGGCCAAACCCCAGCCTCCCACTTCAACAGAAATTTGCCTTTTTTGGTGTGATAATCTTGGAGTGACCGCCAAGGTTTGGGATGGCAAGGCCTGAACTTCCATTCCAAAAATCCAAGCTACGAGGGGTAAAAAGCTATGAGGGAAATATCTGCAGCTGGGAGGAAGCCTGGAAATTTTGGGAGGGTCTCAGTTGTGTTAGAGACAATTTTGGACTCTGTTGAAAGCCAGAAATCTTCAACATTTCTGTTGAAGTCAAACCTGAACAGAGAAAAAAAAAATCTGATGGGTTTTGAACGTGCTGATCAAAACTTGAAATGATCTGGGGTCCAAAAGCCCTCTTTATGTAGCACTACACATTTATACCACAGGCAATGAGCCCATTACATAGATCAGCATAGTATTTATCAAATATTCCTCAGGCTAACCTGAAAAATATCTGAGTCAGGTACCATGAACACCTCAGCTCCTCCTGATGCTCCAGCAGGAGAACAGATTGGATTTCACACAAATAATGCTTAACTTTACTGAAAGCTCATCTAATGAAAATTTCTTCAGACAAAACATTTAAAATGTGGGGGGGAAAAAAAAAAGGTGGGTTTAATTACTGGGAAATGTCTGACTTCAGGCCTCCAATGCCAATATCTAAAATAAGTGTGACATATCTGTCATTAAACCTGAGAAATTATAAACCCAATGACAACTGGTTTAATGCCAACGTTTTTGTTGGCACTGCAGTTGATTTTGTTCTGATCTTTCATCAACTCTGTGACTAAAATCAGAATTCTTGCTTTGGGTATCAAGGATGGTACGAAAGAATCAACACATTTTCTCAGGTTTCACAGAGAAACCTGTGTTTCTTGGCTCTCAGGAGCGAAAATAAAGCATCAATTAACAACATTCCATCTTCAGGAAGGTCTGGGTGAGATATCCCTCTAATATATAATCATCATTTTCAGCAATCACAGTCTTTTTTCCACTCTTCATTACCTTAATCATTTACATCCAAGTTCTTCAGGCTTTCATTGTTTTTTTTTTTGTACATATGAGCAATTAATGACTACGTGATGGATTGATTTCATTTGAATGATAAATGGAGATATTACTTCTCAGCAGGTGAATAAATACAAAGCTAGCAAGGCACACCAAGAAAATCAGTAAAACCTTCAAACAGTGGTTTAACCTTTGTTTTACTCAAACAAAAACCACATTTGCAACCAAAAATTTTATAAATTCCGTACTTATTTTACATTTTAATTGGCTCAGCTATTTTTTCCCCATTGATTAGGCAGATCAGACAGATGGATAAGGAAATATTGCTGTGAAGAGGATGGCTAAAGAAACAAGTGCTGCTTTGATGGTGCTGTCAAGGCTCACTGTGCCAGAGCAGCACCCAACATACCCGTGAAGAACAGCACAAAAATAAAATGGGCAGTGGCAGAACTGCTCAGAGGTGGACAAAAATTCACCCTTCTGTGTTTATTTTCAGTATCCCTTCGTTAGCCTGAAGAATATTTGATAAATACTATGCTGATCTATGTAATGGGCTAATTGCCTGTGGTATAAACAGGTGGTGCTACATAAAGAGGGCTTTTGGACCCCAGATCATTTCAAGTTTTGATCAGCACGTTCAAAACAGATCAGATTTCTTTTTCTCTGTGCAGGTTTGACTGCAGCCTTTGAAAATCCTGTGCTAAAAGGTGGTTTTCAATAATGTAGTCAGGGAAATAATTGTGTTCTCTTAGAAATAACTGGGAAGATGATAAGCCATCCTCTCTTGCAGAATTTGGCCTTCCTGTATAAATAAATGCTTTCAGTGCAGGGATCCTGTGTGGTCAAACTGATTGCCAGGAAGAGAACACTCTCAGTTCATTATCTGGAGTTCTTCAGCTCAATCCAAGGAGGCATTTTGCAATCACTAGCACAGAAAATAGATGCACTGAGATGCTACTGCATTTACAGAGAGCTTCAGGATAATTCATTTACGAGATGGCTTGTTGCTCTTACATACTACTCACATTCATCAAATTCTTGGCATTTATTCTTCCCAGTTGGGCCAGTGAAAAGCAACCAATTAAGGTGGTGTTCAGGCAGAAAAATTCCAGCCCCATACAGAAGCAGGGAAGGAGGAAGAATTATCCGTGGGTTTCTTTAGAAGTTTTTAATGGGTTCAGCTCAAGCAGGTGGGAAGGAGTGTGGGAGATGCCAGCTCACAGGGCAGGGAGCTCACCTGGCCATGGCAAAGAGTCCTTTGGGTCCTTCCCACCAAGGTCACAACGTCCCTCTGCAAGGATCCCCCTCCCAGCCTTCCATCCAGGAGATTTCTGGCCAGGCCCCGCTCTCCTGGCAGTTTTTGGGGCTGGGGATCTGCTGACACAGACACTGAGGCTCTTCTGCAGGTGTAAAAACCTGCCCCTCGTGTTCTGGTAAATGTGGGGTGTCCCTCAACCAGGAGGAAACTGAGTGGACAAAAAAAATCATAATTGAAGCTTACCTCCATGGGAGGGACTTTTCCCAGGGTGCCTGAGCTGGAAAGGTGTGAATTCCTTATTTGATCATTCTTTACTCCTTGAAAAATGAGGATTGTGGGAAAGGCGTGGGGTTTTCCAGCTTATTTCACTGTAGCATTTAGGCTTTCAACACACAGCTCAAATCCTCTCCTGCTGTGGCTTTGTCCTACAGATTTGGCCAGAAAGAAGCACTGATTCACACTTTTATGGCAGCCTTAAAACTTTTGGGTCTAACAAGGCAATATTGCCTGGTGCGTCCAGCGAAGTTATTGTATCTTTGTGTTTATGTCGATGAAATGATGTCAGAAACAAGGCTTGAGTGAGGTGGCCTTGCAGTTAAAGATTAAATCTGATTGTGTTCTGCATGGCAATGCTGTAAAACTTCTATTTCTGTTTAAGAAAAAACAACCATTTCCCTCTACCAGATTACATCGTGTCTTTGCAGGGTGAATTTAAACAGCGAGTATTTGAGAACTTCCTTATGGACATCATTAATCTCCAGCCTTTAATCTCTGCAGTCCTACTTAACCCAGGGAAGCTTCAAAGGGTGTGGGCACCTTATACATTTTTTTTTATTGAGAGAGGAGTTAAAATATAAATGAAAGATCTGAAATCAAAATTGTATCTGTAACGTTTCCTTTTAATCTGCATGACATATTTAATGCTCGGCATGTTGGGAAGCTACCTGGATATTTGCCTGATGAACAGTTCTTGGGACAAACTGGAAAGAGTAAACATATTAATTAGAGACTGCACAGCTCCTTCTTGCTGGTGTAATCATTAAATTGATTTTTCCAGTCTGACATGTAATTGTTCCAGCGATGGAATCCTGCTTTCCACTCTCGTTCTGCTTCATCAATATTTCCTGTAAAACATGAAATGGGTTACATTAATCTAAATTTGAATCTCTTTGTATGCTAATTGAAAAATAATTTTGATTATCAATGTCATCTGCTCCAAATACATTATGGGATGGTCTTTTTGCTTCTTTTCTTGAACCTGGAATGACTGAAAATTCAGTGATTAGCATTTTGTCTTTATTTCAGACAGGAATGAGTGCAAAGATATCATTCTGGCAGGGTAATAAATATACTTTGGATTATTTTTAACATATATATATTTTTTAATATGTATTTTGGATAATTCCCCTGTCCATCAAAACCATCATTTTAAAATCCCTTTTTTTTTTTACTTTTTTATCCTCAAAATATTCCTTTGGTTCAGTATACCCTGCATTGAAACCCACACACCCTCAAGACTAAATAATGCAAAATGAGAGAGATGCTTGTAAAGATAAGGTGAAATCACAGCTTTGTTTGGAGCAACAACAGGATTTCCATTGTTTTAATGGATTTCAATGGATGCCCAGGATCTCCACCTCCCATGGAATAAATCCCCAAGTTTAAAGCATAAAGGGCACAGTTTGGAGTAGGATACTGTCAAATGTGCACTGTGTCAACATGAAACCATCTTCTCTTTGCTTTTTCAACCCCACCTTTCAAGCATTTTCCAAGTAATCCTGAGTCCCAAGGAACTATTTACTGCCAAATTTGTTACAAGCATGGGAGCAGAGGGTGAGGATGAGAAGAGTCATAAAAATACAGCATTTCACAAGGTTCCCAGAGTATTTTATGGACAGGGATCCCTTCCTGCAGCCCCAGAAGGTGACAACACCTTGGAGAAAGGCAATGGCCTTGCAGGAACATCCCAGACACCACCAAAAAGGTGGATAAAACCTGCAGGCTGTATCAGTCGATGATGCTCATCATTTTGGATCAGCTGTGGACTTCAGGATGAAGTTCAGAAGCCATTGATGATCTGTGAATGCTTTATTCATTCTGGACCCAGCTCTGGTGATGCCCCACACTGGCACAGCTCACTTCCAGAAAAACTTGGCAGTGGTGTTCCCGAGGTAACAGCTCCGTGGGTTCTTTATGCTCCTTTGGCTTTTATGTTCTTCTGCTGCAGCAGAGCCTCGGCCCTCTCCCTCCATAAATACACCCCTTCCCCCTTTTTTACGAGCTGCCAGAGCTGCAAGTGTAACTGGTGATGTGAAAATGAAATACTTCTGTGTTTTACACATCGCTTGAGAAAATGTTCGGGGGAGAGAGTTCACTGATTCCGAGATTTAGCTGGGAGAAGCATCCAGTAATTTGGTCGCTTATCTGCAGTTTAGCTCAACGCTTCCAAACCTTTTTGGTCTGGAAATCCAGATGGCAATTTAATGAGACTTTGAAATGAGATTTACTTCTTGGTTCCAGTGAGACCAGAAATAAAACCAAGATACTTTTTTCTCCGGGAAGTCCTGTACTTTTACATGCAGTCGAACAGAAAAGTGTGAAGAACAAATATGGGAAAAACGTCAATAAATTAACCACAACCTTCTCCCTTAGCTCAAAGTTGTAAATACGCTTGGTTACAACAGAGACCAAAGAAAAGTTCAGATACTTTTAAATTATGTTTTCTGCAGGCCACAACTGCCATTAACTCAGAGATGATTTGGAAGTGCTGGTAACAATAAAATCTCATTTTCATTGCTAAGCTATGCAGATAGAACTCAGAGACATGGAGAAAAAAAACATGCACAACATTCTGCTTTCCTGACTCTGAGAACTTCCTTTGCACATATTTAATTTAAAGATGTAGTCAGGGTCTCAGGCAAAACCAGATTTTTCACATGAAGTCAAATGGATTGGTAATTTAGTGTATGAAGCAGTAGCAGTATTATTTGGAGAAAACTGCCTGAACTGTGTTTCTCATTTTATTCTTGACTTTGGAGGTCCGGTTTTATTTATTCAGGCAAAACCTCCACTTATGAATTAAAGAGGAAACTCAAAAACCTCTCTTCTTTAATTATTCAGGCATAGAGGTGTTTAAAGTCTGCCCAAAGACACGGGAATATCTCTACCATAGACACATATTGAATTAAAAGTCACTGTTCTGGAGTATAAGTTATGGGGCTTTTCAGTCCTTTTTAAAGATTATGGTGAACAAGTGAGGCAGCTAGAGAAAGAAGACATCAGAAAATTCAGAGGAGCCTCCATTATGAATCTAAAAGACAAAAGGGGGAAGCAAAACACTGAAATAAGAACTTGGATTCCCATTTGTTTGCTTTTTTTTCCCCCCAGTGATAAGATCCAAATTGAAGTCACAAGTCAATGCATCCCATTATCACCAACATCATCAATCTCTGGGAGGCAACCACCCATGACTTAGATGAGCTGACAGCTGGGAGGCAGAAAAGAAAAAGATTAGAGAGTCCAAGCTGACCAATAATTACAGCTCAGAGCACTGGGTGCCTGCAGAGCCACGGAGGGAGCTAACAGTGAAAACAAGGAATTTTCTATAAGCCACAGGGGCAATCCCAAACTTTGCCTTAATTCCCGTTAGCCCCGTGCAAAGCCCGGTGAGGCTGACAAGGAGAAAAGGGCAGATTCTGTAGGCAATGAATCTGTGCTCTCAAAGGTTCCAGTTTAACAGATCAAAACTTTTAAAAGGTTTTTTGTTTTGATTCTTCAGCTGGAATTTCCTCTCCTGCCATCCATCCCTTACTTTAATGGTGTTACAGCAAAGTTAAATTTATCACCATCCCATCCTTTGAAGCGCTGGATGTGCCAATAAAGTGCTAATCTTAATGTTAACACACAAAAGTACATTTAGGATTGGGATAAAGGCCATATAGCTGTTAATTAAAAAGAGATGACAAGTTAGAATTAATTTTTCCATCCTCAACAGCTCATGATTGCAGGTACCTGCAAGTTTCTGGGTTCAACAGTATGATAAATACCCCGGGGCTATGCTGTAGATTCTCATGGTGAGAATTTCTTCACAAATGTCCAGAAAGGAGGAAACAAATAATATCTATATTGAATATTCTTTAATCACTCTCTGGATACCAAAGCTTTGTTAGCCACAGCAGTATATTCATTTTCACATGTGTTTTTAAGGACTACAAAATCCTTTCTTTTATTTCTTTAGTTCTTGCAGAAGTCAGCAGAGCTCTCAGGGAGATGAATTATTCTAAGGGCTGTTATCCTTCCAATGAGATGGAATGAAATGTTGGAAAGAAATCAAATGGTTTAGGTACAGAAACTTATTGCTCATAGGTGCAATGAGTAAAGTCTTTGTTGGGAGGTGTGGTAGTATTCAGTGGAAATTTAATTTAATTCTGATGGTGAATTTTCCATTTAGTCGATTTTTTAATATTCTTACCACCCTGAGTATTTATCTCTGTAGAATCCAGACACTGGTTGGAGGATCAGAGCACATACAATAATTTTTCTTCATTGGTCAAGAGGTTGAACATTTTTCTGCTTCCACATAAAAAAAAAAATCTTTTTAGGGTGGTTTTAAAAAGTAGTGTATTTAAATGACCAAACTTGACTCCTTTGTAGGTGATACAGGATGCAGTAATATCAAATAAACCAGAAAAATATGTATTAGGCACACTAAAATAGTAATGGAAGAGTAAATGGAAAGTTTGGCTGCCTGCAGCATTCTACAATCAAGAGGAAACGGGCTCATATAAATAGGAAGGGCTTCAGATGCATTAAAGGTTGTGTTGAGGAGGTAAAGTCTAACACAGATGCTTTTATAATTAACACATGATTGCTCTAAAAGCTACTTAAAAGTCACTTACTCTTTACTGTCCCTCCAGTGTGATTCTCTCAGCAGCAGCCAGCAGAAACCCTTCTGGTTTCCAAATGAAATGGGAAATGCTGAGTGCTCCCAGCGTGTCCTGGGCTGGGCAGGGTGCAGGGCGTGCTCAGGGCTTTGGGACTGGGGTTAAAATCCGTGTAGGAATTGTGTCTGGTTGGAACTGAGAGCCCAGGTCTACCTGTCCAGTGGCTGTTATCAGGCTGGACACAAAACTACAGGTTCTGACTTGTGTCTTTATTGATGGATTTATGAATTGAAGCTCGAGGAGAAGACATTGAGAAAACTTCCAAAATCATACAAATTAGTCTAGAGGCATCATGGCCATATTTTATATACGGCTGTTACTCTTGTGTTTCTGTGGGAGCCTTATTTTTTCCTTATTATTTTCCTACCCCACAACCACAATAGTTTTTCAAAAAGTACCTGATATGGTTGCTTGAGGAAAATGTGAATTATCTAACAGTAAACATATATATTTCTCCTATATTTAACTGCCTCAGGGAACTTGTCTTACCCAGCCTGTGACGGGAACAGGCTGGTTCAGATCCAGGACACATTTGGAGCTGGCCTTTAAAGGCTTTAAAATCCCTCAGTGGGTGGCAAGGCTTGGGCTAGGAGTGGGTCAGGAATTAAGCAAGGGGTTACTAGGCACGTCCATGCCAAATCCTGATTACTTGATGCTGAAAAACCCTGATTTCTGCAAAATAACTTGTTTTGTTTATCCTCTTCGAGTTCTACCTGATAGAAATCTACTTTGCCTCTCTGAACCCTACTTGAACTTGTAACAAGCACATAAAAATTCCTTACTTGTT
The DNA here is from genome assembly GCA_013400495.1 of Nicator chloris. Classification (NCBI taxonomy): domain Eukaryota; kingdom Metazoa; phylum Chordata; class Aves; order Passeriformes; family Pycnonotidae; genus Nicator; species Nicator chloris. The sequence goes on from WAAE01022001.1 coordinate 23,566, forward strand.
CCCTGTCATCTTATATCACCTCATGTTAAAGCAACCTTCTTTTCCTAAGAATATTTCAATGAAAGGAGTAATAGAAATGAGAGCTCCTCAGAACAAGAGGAAATCTCTGCATTAATGGTGTGCACCGTCCTTTGGGCATAAAAGGAGAGAAAATGCAAAATAATATTTCAGTGAAGAGAATTATTGCAATATAAGCTCTTATATCACGTTTGTACACAGGATTTTAAAGGGTTTTCTGTCAGAATTGGATAATATTGTGTGGGGAACATAATGGAAATACTCTGCTTTTATTATAGCAATGTTTCAAGGACTGACAGATGATACAAGACAAGGCAGTGCCACTTGTTGACAACACTCTAGCCTCAGTTCTATATTTGGATCATCACACGACGATTCTTCTCTTTTTGCTAAGAATACGCTCGTGAATTTCTTTTAATTAAATTATGCAAATTTATGTTGCGAATTACCGAATGTGGCACAGTGATGCATTTATGTCTGCTGGCAGATCCTGAGTGTTGCTTCATCATCCCTCAGCCCACAGGACCAGGCAGAGCAGCTCTTCTCTCCTCCAGGATGTGTTGAACTCTGGGGATCTGCTCCCTCCTGCTCCACTCAGTCAAGCTCAGCCCGTTTGTAGGATCCACATTTTTCCCCAGGGTTTCCCAGCCAGGTTAAAGGAATATGGAAAAGAGTTCAGTTCTCCTGGCTCAGCACAAAGTTGTCAGAATCTTCGAAACCTCCCTGAAATCCAGCCGTAATTGGGAATGCTCTGATTTTAAAATCACACAGTAGGCTTCATAAATTATTCATTTTACCTACTGATTTCGCGTCTCCTGATTTAATTGAAAAACATCTGTTGAATTGAGAGGGGATAAAAGTTGAGCCATAATACAGTCACAGACTCAAATGAGAAAGGAATAAATTATTTCAGAAGGAATCATCTGTGCACTATGACAGTTTACATATTTTTAAGGCTTATGTGATTTTTAAGACGAGCATTCAAACTGAGTCTTAGAGAAAGATTTCAAATTACTAATTAACATCTTAAAAGTGTATCTCATTTTTGAAATGAGACTTTCTCTCAGTCAAGCTGCAGAATGTGATTCCAGAGCTGCAAAATCACTTTATAAAATCAATTCCTTTTGAAATCCAGAGCACAGAAGCTTCATCTGTTGCTGGGCTTTGGTAAAACCGTGCCATCGGTCTTCAAAAAATTTGGGTCTTCTGTGTTCAACAGACCTTAAAGTTTCAAACAATTATACTTTTCTTGGCAGCCAAATCTCATAAATCCATTGTATACATGGCCAGGCACAAATCAGCTCTGTTTTCTCCAGGCAGATCCTGCAGCCTCTGGGTTGTCAGCGATGACACTCCAGAAATAAAACAGAGGGCTCTCACGTGAGCTGGAAACCAGAACCCCTCTTGGCAGTGGCAGTGCACTTCCTATCCTCGGGGGATCAGGTTGCATAAAATAGAATCCCATAAATAATAGATAATATAAGCCAAATATAACATCCTGTAACGCCCCACGGTTTATACAGAACATCTGAAGCCTCCAGAGTTCCCGGTGCAAGCTCTCCTTTAGCACTGATTTTCCTGCTCTCTCCAGCACCCAGGAACCCTGGTGGCACCAAGGCTCTTTCAGGAGGTACCAAAAAACAGAGGTTTCAGCACTCAGTGTCTCACATTGTGGCTGCACCTGAATTTTGGGACAGAAAACCTCCATATCACAAAGTGCTGGGCCTTGGTGTGTCCCCTGGTTTTGTCCTGGTACAAAAAGGGGTGCTGACCCCAAAGCCAGAAGCACAGGGCACGTTCTGGGGTGCACCCTCAATGCAGCATGGACATTTTATCCAACACCAATTCAGTTTCACCCAACTGAACATCTCAGTTACGAACAGGAGTATAAAGATCTGAACTCAACCATCACATTAACATCCAGCAAATGATCCTTGCATGAAAGTTCTATATAAAAGCATCTGGAGAAGAACAGTTACCTGTCATTTCCACGACTTTGGGGAAGAAGTGTTTCCAGAATCTACACTGCTGAGCTCGGAGTTTTGTCAGTACCTCAGAAGTGCTGGTGCTCAGTGTCAAATATTTTTGGTCAGTACTAGTGAAGACTGGCCACCTTATTCCATTAGTCAGGGTCCCATTTGGAGCTCTAAACAAGAAAAGAAACACTTCATTTAGAATGAGAAACCACCTCAGCACACAGTAAAGTGTGATTTGGGTTTATTTCATAGTTGTTCAGCTTAAGTGTGTTAGTTTGGAATGACAGACGTGTCCTTTTGGAAGTAACGGGAAAAAAGCCAGATAAATTTCCTTTACTCTCATTTGAAGGAAAAAAAATCCCCTTTTGAGGTGTTCTGGGTTCATCAAAGGGAAAAACTTAATAAATGATCATATTCAAACAACCTTTTGAACCTGGAGATTCTCACAGAAGCTGTGAATTATTAGGGATGACTCTGGAACTAACCAGCATGCCTGTCTGAGAGGTTTGTGCTTTAGCTTGAATGCCTTTGATCCCTTTAGATGGACAAACAGCTTGGAACAAATGACTGGGATAAACATTCAAGCAAAGGTAGAAATAATGTCTAAACTGGGATAAGATCTGTATTGGGAGAGAGAACAATTATTCCTCATTAGGAAGGAACAGTCGTCCTGGAGGTGTGTTGAGTCCTGCTTGTGGAGGGCCAAATGGGAACAATCTGAAATCTTGTGGAAACTTGGAAGAGGTACAGAGGCCTTGACCCTTTATAAAACCAGCTCTGCATGTGAAAGGAGCACAGCTGTTGGTATTAAAACAGTTGTGACAAATATTTATAATACAACAGAATTCATAAGGCTCTAAGGACAGGCATCCAGATTTCACCTCCAGAAATGACAGTATCTGTATGAGGGGAAAAGAAGTGGTTTAAATGTGCAGGAGAACAACAAAATGGGCAGCGTTACATCAGGGAACAAACAAAACAGAACGTGAATTTTAGGAAAATAAGTACATTTCTATTTCAAACAGTCACAGATCACCATTAGCTCAGAAGAGGTTAAGAATAGAAATTAAACATTTTGTTTCAGTGCAAGCACAAGGAGACATTTGCTCTCCTAGAAGCTGATATCAAGGAATCTGGGATTTAGGGCAGAGCAACAGTAATTGATGATTCTTGGTGGGATAAATTAACTCTGAGCTGAGTTCATTTGGTTCTCCCTACTTCACTTTTCACCAGGACTCTTCCTGGGAGGCAGAGGGCAAAAGGGAGTCCAGGGAGTGGAGCCCATTTGGGTTCTGCTTCCCAAGAGAGGAAACAGGGCAAGAAGTGTGGGTGGGAGCATGCAGAGCACAAGATGGTGAGGCAATATCAATATCTCTCAGTTAATTCCGAATTAATTAAGTTTTCAGCCCATGTTTTTGTGTTCTGGGGTCTTTGGCATTGGCTGCTTCAAGAACCAGAGTTGGAATAAGAGCTTCAGGCTGTCATTTCCTGAACTGCTCCCTTCTTCACCGATTTTTCTTGACTAATTCAGCTCTGATTAACCCACGGCACCTTTTTTTAAGTGCACATTTATTTGTGGCTCGTGAGAATGATGACTTAAGCAGAGCTGACTTGCACTTCAGTTCAAGATCAGGACGCTAATGGTGCTGTCAGTATTCATTTAACAGCTTTTATGCTATGAAATAAATCATGACATCCCACATTATAATTTACAGGTGTGTGGGGGGATTACACAATGCCTCGATGGCTACGGATGGATTTTACTGAAAAATGATTGAAAGAACTGTCAGGTGAACACAGCACTTTGAAGCCCATGAAGCTGCTGATCATGACAATCTCTGCATTTCTAGGAAGTTTACTGTTCAAAGAAATGTCCAGTAATTTCCTGCTTAACTTTATCATTGAAAATTTCCCAAGTTAAAAAGCAGAGCAAAAGGGAGATCACAGGAGTATAATTTGGAACAAGTTATGATTATAACCTCGTTGTTCCCTCACAATTACTGTTCATTCCTTCTTACTAATAACTTCATGATGAGAATTACAGTGCCCAGAATAGGCTGTAAAATTCCCTGTTCTTTGCACCAAATTCAAAGTCTAATAATATTCATCCAGAACAGTAGAAGTATGGTGGGAATATCTTCAGTGAGCAGACAGGAATCCAATACCCTGCACAAACTTGTCGCTGCCCATTTAGGTTTGGATGGACAATCTTTGGTGATCGACTACAGAAACTTGCTTGTAGTGAAAAAAGAAAGTTCCATTTGCACGGAAGCCTCCATTCTATCATCTTTTACCAATTCCTTAAACCTCTGCTCTTTCATCTTCTGGTACTGCTTAATCATCTCTGCTTCAGTAATTCCAGTTTTGCCACTTCAGTGCTGGCCCTGGGGCCTGATGGTGTGTCCTGAAAAGGGTTTGGGCTGTGCATCTTCAGGACAGGCTTTTATTGAGTTTATCTTGTCAAATCACCTTTCTTAGACAAGATTTATTCAGAGAAGGCCTGAATTTTGTTTGGAGAAAATCATCGAACAGCATGGCTTGGAAAGGACCTTGGGAGATCCAAGCTCCTGAAATGATCAGGGACATTGTTGGAGCTAGATGGGGAATATTAGCTTCACTGAAGATCTTAGAAAGAATCTTTTTCCTTTTCTACCCTTTCTACCATTTGCAGGAGCAAGTCTAAAGGCAATGAAGAAATACAATTCTTTGAATTGCTCCCAGAAAAGGAGTGTGAGACAGAAAAAACAAACAAAACAACAAAACACACAAACTCAAACCACCTGTGTTTAAACTATGGTGTAAACAGAATTTGCCTCATTCCTGCAGCTATATTTTCTCTTTGCATATGCCCTGAAATTATGGGCTGGATTGTCTCTACTCTGGTAGTGGCACAGCAGCTCATTTATAGTAAATTATTTTCTTAAGGTATGTCTTTAAGTGGAATTTTCTTGGTTTTTCCATCCACAATTGCCAACAACTTTTAGTTTTCAATATTAAATTACAGCAAGTGTACTAAATTTGATATAAGCATGAAGAGGGTTTTGGAAGAGCTTATTAACCAATCATTTCTCTGTATTTAATATTCATCTTCAGCAACTTTAGAAAGAGAAAGTTAATTTCATTCAAATGGAAAATGCAACATGAACAGAGCTCTGTTAATCATAATAAACATACATACATTACCATTCTCATTAATATGATCAATATAGCCTGAGAAACAATACCAGCTCACTGCATTTTTATTAATATTCACACAGCATTACCTTTACAAATGGTTTATCATACAGATACACAAAAAAATGTAATTCATCATCTGACTGGTTTTGGTAAACATTCAGGATATAAAGTACCTGGAAAATATTCCCTTTATTTTTGTGAGCAAGTTCTGAATAGCAGAGTGAAAACTCATAGAGTGAAATCCATCATTGCCACGGAGGTTATTCTTTTTGTAGTGTTAAGTTGTGTTTTGAAGAAGTCCAGAATGGAAAATATTCTCTGCTAACCCTCCAGAAAATATGTCTGGGGGGCTTTAGGATTTACCTTTGTAAAACAAGTGTCCTACAGTCTGGCTTAGGCTGTTCCAAGCTTTCACCATGATCCTGTTCAGCTGCTCTGTTGGTGACTCTGTGTGTTTCTCCAGAGGACAAGAAAAACAATCCCACACCTCAGTGCCCAGTAAGATGAATGAAAGTTAATGATAATTCTGCTGCACCCTCTGCTTTCCCTGTGCAGGAGGAATTGAAATCCAAGGGAGACCTGTCCCCCCAAGTGTGAGTGGATTGGCTTCACCCTGGTTGGAACCCATTTCCAATTTGGCCCCTTTTCTTTTAAAAGCTGGATAAAAGGCAGGAGAGAGGGAATGTAAATCCCTTTTATTGGCTTTTGTGATCTCTGGTGGCTGTTGGGCAGCACTGGTGATCAGCTGGTTTCCATGGGATGGCATTTCATGGAGTCTTACCATGGGCACAAGAAAACCAGGAGAGGGAATGGCCTTGGAGGGATTGCAACAGCAAAAATAACCCCAACTCTTGCAGGTTTCCTGCAGCTGCAGTACAAAACCTCTGAGAATTATGGAAACAGACAGCTCAGCATCAAACAAAAAGGACAACCTAAAACTTTCACCCCAAGGGTAGCTCTGGGAGTAAGAGGTGCTTCTGCACGTCTGATGGCTGGATGATCTTAAAGGTCTAAACCAAACACATGAACCTTTTCTTCTTTTTTCCCCCCCTCACATTTTGGAAGAAAAACATTTTGTTGTTTTTCCTCTTTCCCACTTGGACAGGAGGACGCCCCTAATTAGCAGGAACGCTGATGAGGATCCCCAGGCCCTCCTGTGCTGCCCCAGCCCTGCTCCAGAGGGACGGGAAGTGTTTGTGGCATTAGTCAGGCCAGCACAGCCAGATGTCTCACATGATTCCTGAAGGCCAGGATGGGTGACATTTATACCTAAGCTCATTTTCCCATTGCAGCACACTGGCTGCCAGGTTAATCTCAACTTGGGGTGCTGGTGTGGTCCCCGGGGGGGTGATGGGACAGCAGACAGCAGAAGGTTTTGTAAGGCTTTGTTTGGATGGCACCGTGGATGTGAGAAAATAGTGACCGGTTTCTGAAAATGTAAGTAATTAAACATTGCTCATACATTTGATTTCAATTATCATATAATTAGAATTGAAAAAATTCTCATATAATTGTTCCTTAATAAGGTGCAAAAATCCTGATTTTGTGGCATTTGAGCCTTACTGAGACTCCACAGTAAGGAAGGAAAGGGCTCCTGATGAGCACTGCGAGTCCGAGGGATGTGCAGACTCGAATCCTTCCAACTCCCTTTTTAATCAGCTGGTTCTGGGAAGTTCATTATACCCTGCTGTGCTCAGTTCTCACTCCCAGATCACACACACGAGTCCATAATCCAGTGACTGCAAAGTGTCCCTGAGCCAGAGCGAAGGGATACTGCTTTGCAAGTTCTAGCCTGAGTAAATATTATTCCTTCTGCTGATCCCTGAAGAAAGCAGCAGGATCCAGCTGGCAAAGTCCTTCACTGAGAGAAACTGGAGAAGAACCTTTGCAGCCAGGCTTTCTCACACCTTCACAGGCTAAATAAAGCTCAGGATATTCCTTCAAGATTCCAGCCTGGACACAGCAGCTGCCTGTTGAAATGCCTTTAACTAGAAATTATCATGGGATGTGCTATTATGACCAATATCAGTTTCAGGAAACCAACAAGCTGTTATTCCTTTTTATTTCGGTGTTATTTGTTCTATTTGTGCTATTTGTTTTTATGTTTTTTGTCTTGTGTTCTGCTCCAAAGAGCCTCGTGGAGCATCCATTGAGTTGAAACAATTCTTGCTCGTGCATGTCAGAAACTCCTGCTGTACACAAGGCAGGCCTCAAGGTATTGGTCATAAATAATGGAGCATTTGAGACATTTAGATGCAGGATGTTCTGCCTCAGCTCTTTGCTGAGCATTTAGGAGCTGGGTGCTTCCAAGCCCTGGCTCCTGGACAGGAGAAATAATGAGTCTGAGCCAGAGCTAAGGAGCCCTTCAACCCCTGCCTGCATTTCTGACCCTCTGCGCCATGCTGCACATGGGTCTCCTTCACTCTGAAATGTTCCAGACAAGTTTGGGGCTGCTTCAGGAACCCCAAAATCCACACAGAACATGGATGAGATGGGATTTTATCACACGGGGTCTGGAACTGTCCCAGGGTTCTGTGTAAAAGTCACAGTGATGATCTCACACCTTCTCCAGCACTCAGGTTCTGGTGTGAATATTATCATTTCATGCTTACGTTGCTTTTGGGTAAACATGAGAGAGGCAACACTGCAGCTTAGCCCTTCTTCATGCTGAAGGAACAATTTCACCTTTTTTTGTTGCAATGTTCCTGTAAAGTATTTTGTAAGATCCTTCTGCCCTTTTGTGTGGTATCAATTTCAGCTTTCAAGGGCCACTTTTCAAAGCTGTTATTTCTTAACAGTCTTGGCTGCAGGAAGAACTCAAACGGAACTATAACTTCTAGTCTTAACTTGTAGAGGTTGAAGAGGGATATTTGGAAATGGAAGAAGTTCCTGAACCCCACTGAGACCTTGAAGGAGGAAGTACCTTCCACAACAGGTAAGTAAAAGAATAAGCAGACAGGAAGGCACATGGCACTTGCCCTTTTAGTCATCCTCTGGGGCTGTTTTATCTCCTCTGCAACCCCTCTTCCTCCTCATACCCTGGAAAAACACGAACTTACACAGTATCTTAACCAGAATTACTCCCTGGAACAAACCAGGGCTTCATCAGAAACAAAAAAGAGGGTGTGAAGGGATAGAAAAATGTTTTTATAGCCATAAAACTATTAATAGTGTGTTTTAAATTCCCAGTGTCTGTGGCAAAATCTGTCAGCCCAGCTGGTTCTGAGAAAGAGTAAATACTGTGCTCATGGATATTATTGCTGGTTCCATCCCTTCCTTTCTCTGCCGTTAATAAAGTTCATCCCAGGCACTCAGAAATTGTTGGATAAATGTGTTCGATGCTTTTCTTATCTCTAGAGACTAAATCTGCAATTGAGACTGCGTAGTTGATACCACGCCAGGATATGATAGTTGAGATTTGTTTCCAATGGAAATTGCCCTAATCATGATTTATTTTCAGGATGGATGCTCCACAGAGCCCTGCACCAACCAAAATCCTCTGGATCCATCGTGTCCTGATGGATTTCATCACAGTGGCGTTTTTCTTTATATTTTCTACTACTGTTTTATTTCTGTGAGTGGGAGGAAGTGCATGAGTCACAAACTTTCATGACCATGTTATCTAGGCCAAATTGAGCACTCCTAAAAATGAAACTACTGGGTAGCTTTCAGGAGGGGGAATTTGTGTTACTGCTTCATCAGAAACAGAACCACTGCAGCTTCAAGCTGGGAAATGTAAACAAGAAGATAGAGTGCTCTCAATCCCCTCCCCAAAAACATAATAATAATAATAATAATAATAACAATAATAATAACAATAACAATAATAATAACAATAATAAAATAATAATAACAATAATAATAATAACAATAATAACAATAATATAATAATAATATTTTCTCATGGTATAAATTCATTGTTTGACATTTACATGTGGAAGTTACATATTACTTCCTTTGATAAAAAAATTTGAATTATGTCTCATTCTTGTAACTTCTGAGTCTCTCTTTTGTACTGCAGCCAGAGGGAGATCTCCAAATACCAGAGGGTGGACTGGGAGCCATGGAAGGGTTCCTCTTAAGAAGAAACAATATGAAAAGAGAGGAGGAACCTGTTTAAAGTTATTTTTCAAAATTGAGAGGGTTTTGTGGAAATTATTGTATGCAGACTACTTTATTACTAGGAAAAAACCAACAGTTAAACATCTGAGCATTTCCAGTTGTACAGAGAATTCACTTGGAGGTTGCACCATGAATAAGATCCATGAGAGGCAGATATTTAAAAGTTGATTAACATGAAAAACTTCTTTAGAATTAAAAAAATCACTGTATTTATGCAGCTGATCCAGCAGGAAAAGGATCTCTCGGGTGTAAATTGGAGGCAATGTGCTTTAGGGTTTGTATTTTATGAAATTAAGAAGTTCTTTTATGTTCCTGCAAGGACCATAAGAGATGGCGGCCAGAGGTGTCTGGGACAGCAGAGAATGGCAGCTTTCAATTTTATATTTTTATAGAATTGTGTAACATCACCAGCTCTGAGCACAAAATGCCCAATTTCTACCAAGACGGCTTCATATTCTTGGGGACAGAATCTCCCAAATCCCAACACTGAATTTCTAACTACATTTCCCCACCACTGCCTTCCCCTGCAGCTGATTGAAAACAGAATTAAACACCATATTGAGCTCCCTTCAAAAATGTGGTGTTAGGTAACCTCTGCTGCTCCTCATTTCCTCTCCTCTCGCCTTTGCCACTTCCCTGGAACAGCCAATCTCTGGCGTTGGGGAGTAAATTAAAATGTGCACTGAGAGGTTTCCATTCCTCCTGCGAAACTTCTCAGCATCACTTCAGATTAGTGTTCCAGAATCACCTGGAAAAATGGGGTTTGCAGACCTTTCCAGCTTCCATTTCTGCCTTCTGATGATGGAACAAGGACTGAGCTGCAGAAAAGCAGCACAGAAGAAGAGTGGCCCGTAAAAAAGGGATTAACTGTGGGTGAACATTCATTAGAATTTCTCAGTGCCTTTTGGAGCCATGTGTTTACATGCCTGTAAAATGCATTCCCTCTGAAGTGCCTGGCTTTATATGTGAACCTGCCTCAGACACATCTCTAAGTCCATGTGTGCCCTTCCTTTATTTCTCTGTTCACAGATTTGTTCTTCCCCCGCAAATCTTTCAGACATTTTCTTCTGTCATATTTCAATCTCTCGTTTTGTTCTTTCTTCTTTGTGCATTTCTTGGTCACCTGATGTCTTGCAGCAGTTACATTTCCCTCTCTTGCTTTTCCATTTTCCTTAATTCCCACCAAACACTAAATTATTTGCATCCAGGCTTCTTACACCCACTCCCAAATTTGAGGTGGCAATCACGCTATGGTTTTAGTTCACTCTTGAAACATTTATTTCTCTTTGTGCCTCTCCTTCCCCCACAATATGTCTGTGTACTCTTTGCCAGGCCCTTGGGACAGCAGGGAACTCTGTCCAGTAAAGGCTCTTGAACCTATCCCAGTTATGAGGAAAGGTAGAGCCACATCTAAGATTGGATCCATAGAATCACTGAATTAGGTGAAAAAGACCTCCAGGACCTTGAAGTCCAACTGCTGGCCCAGCACTGCCAAGGCCACCACTGTCCCATGTCCCCAAGGGCCACATCCAAGTGGATTTTAAATCCCTCAAGGGGAGGGGACTGCACTACAGTCCTGGGCAGATTTTACCAGGGCAGGACATCCCTTTCCATGAGAATTTTTTCCCAACCTAATTTATACAACCTAAACCCCGGCTGTCCCCTCCTGTCAGGGAGTTGTGCAGAGCCACCAGGTCCCCCCTGAGCCTCCTTTTCTCCAGGCTGAGCCCCTTTCCCAGCTCCCTCAGCCTCTCCTGGGGCTCCAGCCCCTTCCCAGCTCCATTTCTTTCTCCAGACACTTTCCAGCTCCTCAGATCTCCCTCTCTTGCAGGGCTCAGGAGTTCACCCTGCTCAGCCCCAGGCTCATGAATCACCACGGATGGTTTTGATCCTGCAGCCTTTGACAATTGAATTTGAGCTTACCCTGCTCCACAAAGCACTGCCAGTGTTCCCTTCCAGGCAATCCTCTGCATTTCAGCTCTAGGTTTTAGCTTTATTCTCACTCAAAGACTCCTACAATATTTGGACATTTCCTTAAGTGATGTTCTCATCTCCTGTTTGAAAATAATGGCTTGACTCATCTGCTGCAGGGAGTAAAACCCGTGTGGACAGAATTGTGTTTGCTGCACATATGGAAAGGAACCAGACATCTTCTTGCAATTTGCAATATTTGTAATAACATTAAACTAATCTCAACAATTTGTACCCCAGATTTATTTTCAAAAGCCATCTGAATCAAATACTCCTGTTTTCAGTTTTGAAATTCAATGACAGCTTGCAAGCCGGAGAGAGAGAGATGCCTGCCAAGGTGAGTCTCTGGTTGCTGATATTTTCCATGATCCACTCTTTCCCATCAGTTTGCTAAAAAGGTTTTTCCATTACTGTTTCTGAATACAAGAACGGATGTAAACTCCAGCAAAGATGATGAGTCACTTTTAAGAACTCAAAACTGAAGGTGGAAAAATAGGAGTAAATTTTCTTAAAAATTAAACTTTTTTTTCCTTTTTTTTCCCCAAAACTATAATTCCTGCAATTTCTTTGCATGGCTCAGAAATCACTCACATGAAAGACAGTGAATGAGAGAGTAATTGTGTCCTTTTGGGTCAAAATGAAAGCTTTGATTTTCCCTGACATGGGGAAGAAAGTCTTTCCATATACATTTTTGTATTTTTGGGAACTTCTCTCCTGCTTTGTTCATACTCCTTTTTTTTTTTTTTTTAAATCCAGAAATATTTTCTTCTGGATTCTTGATCTGATCAGGAAAAATCACTTGTTAAGATGAAAAATTAATTTTTCTAGCAGGGTGTGAGATCTCAGGAGCAGCAGCCTCAGGGGAAGGCTCCTCTTGGTCACCCTGAGCTCTGGATGGTTTGAAGACCCTGTGAGGATCCAAGTGACTCCAACCCAAAAACTTTAACTCTGTGAACACGAGCGAATCTCTGGCAGAAATACAGCCCACAGTAAACTTCTTCCCTTGAAATGGCTCAGAGGGACATAAAACTTCCAACTTCCTGAAGTACAAGGAAATTAAAAGTGGTTGGAGTTTTTTATTTTTATTTTTTCCCAGTACACTCAGTCCTTCCCATACTCAGAGTATATAGGTCCCCAGTTCAAGTGCTGCCTGGACTCTATATGAGGCTGTTGGTTTTGTTCTCACTGCTCTGAAACGACTCTCTATAAACAGGTTGTGATACGTTGGAACAAAAGCACTGAAATTTATTATGTGTCTACCAGTGGAACATCATGGAAAGGCAATAATAACCAGACAAAGTGCTTCACAGCTTTAGTGGGACAATCAAAGCCTCACAAATTCCCCTAAAACATAGGAGGAAATATTTCAAAGGCTTCACTTTATAGAGAAAGCTGCAAAGATTTGTTTCAGCAGTTGTAAAACTGGCAGGGAGACAAGTTTTGCCCGTTTCCTTTTATCCGAAACATTTTTCAGAAAGCCTTAAAAAATATTATCTTTGTGTGCTCCATTATATTCTTGCTTGAGTTTTCAGCTCATCTGATTTGTCTGGCTCTTGTCACTTTGCATCTCTCATCACTAAAGAACACAGCTACCAAATCTAATGGATAAAGGCATGGAAAAGGCACCCAGGGATTTGGGATCCCATCTAGTTTTTCAGGATAAATACAATTTTCCCTTCCCAGAGCTGGCAGGGCATCCAGGTGCTTGGGATTTGTGGGACCTGTTAGTGTCACCTGCCTGCTTTCAAAAGCTTTCTGAAAAATAACTCAAGTCTGGTAGAAAAATGAACTTTAAAATCTTTAAAAAGAGAGATTTATATTTTTTCATGAGTCTGGCTTAGAATCAAGTGCGCTGGGAAGAATTTAGGAAAAGGCCACTGAAAATTAACAATATTGTTAAAATAAATATTATTTCCACACAAACATAATCATACCAGACCTGATCCAACCCTTTTCATGTCACTACACTATGGTTTCCTGCTGAATCCAATGTGCCCATCTCTCCTTGACTAACTGGGGTGATATCTGGTATTTTATCAAATGATTTCGAGGCTATGAATTGATATTCAACTGCAAATGCTCCTAAATGCAAGAATAAGCTGAGGAGACCCCAGGTGAAGGGAGGAATTTAACCTCAAAGTGTAAATCCAGAACCTCCATTTTGGAATTTGTTCTTTCTTATAACCCAAGTATTTTATTAGGCTTGATTTATTCAGACAGGAAGAGTAGTAAGTCTCTTTCTTCCCTCGCTGGTAGAACAAGGATTTTTCAGGGTTTGATGAAAATGTTGCTCTTTCAAGGCTCAAATGTATGAAAAATAAAAGTGTTTTATGGAATATGTTAATAGCACTAGGAACAGCTGGGATATGTGATCAAATTTACTTGATACCCAAATTCAGTCATGAAAAAGACTTTTTGAGCAGGATCTTCATAGACTATGAAGCAGATTCCTAAAAGTGACACCATTCCCTGGGATCCAGATGAGAAATATTGGAGTCTAAGAGCAGCACCAACTCCAAGGGTCGCAGGAGAAATGTGTGCTCCTGTCTCCTACTGAATCCTCCACATCTCCATTCCTGCTTACGTTCAAAAATAGAAATGCCTGTAATTTTCCAGGAAAAATGGTCAGTAACCACTGATGTCTCTTTTCAGCCAGGATGTGAAATAGGAAGTGCCCAGAGATTTGGAAAATTGCATCCACTCCTGCTGGGGATGGTGGTGGACTGGGAGATCCCTGGGCTGGCTGACAGTGTCCTTTTAGTTACTGAGAAATGCAGAAATCAAGGCTTTCACACTCTTGGCATGCTTTGAAGGAGTCACTTTCTGTCCCTAACATCTTTTCTTTTTCCTTAAATGACATTAAGGATTTCTCACCAGTTTTCTTTGCTTTTATCCCTCCAACTCTCTCTCCCACCCCTCTGTGAGGGAAGAGTCGTTTTGTGGGGTTTAGCTGCAGGCTGGGGTTAAACCATGACAGAAACAGAAAATGCTCCTAAGTGCATATTTTTAATTTTCCTGTCTGTATTTTTATTCCTCACATGATGATACAACTCAGAGATCACTAAGGTCAAAGTTTGGGCTCGAAGGCCCCTCATGAGAAGCAGCTCTGGCACATCTCAGTCCCTCCCAGCCAGAAAACACCAGGAAAAAATAGGATTTCTTTCAGTTTTGTTGACTCTACTTCATCTCCTTTCCTCTGCAGGCTGCTCTCCCCTCCCTTGTGCTTTTGTACTTCAGCACATTAGAATATTAGGTCAAACACCCTCACTAAAAAATGTGCTGTACAATATTTCTCATTTTTGCTTGATTTTCTCTTCATCTGCTGGAGACATCAATGGTAATTTTCCCCTCAGAGGTTTGCCCTTTGATCATGCCAGAGTTTCCTATAAACATTATGTCAAAACAGGGCTTCCCCAGCTCCCTATAAATGTTTGCTGTGCTCAAATGTGCCAGGGGGAAAAAAAAAGGACGGCTTATTAATCCTGGAATTATTAGGAATTTTTATTACTGCCCCACTCCTTGCACACTGAATAACAGGACACAGAGCTTTAGGTGTCTCAGCTCTGGATAATGAGTAAAGGGTCACATAGAGGGTTAATCCTGGTCTTTAGCNCTGAATAACAGGACACAGAGCTTTAGGTGTCTCAGCTCTGGGTAATGAGTAAAGGGTCACATAGAGGGTTAATCCTGGTCTTTAGCTAACACAGGAATTGCTGGATTGTATTGTTTTTCCCAACGGTGATGGTTTGGATCCTCGTGGTGGGAGCAGAGGGAGGGATTATTTGCTGTTTGCTGTGGAAACCACTTGAAATTCAATCTGTGGGGTAATCTAATTATAGTGTGAATGATGATCAGAGTAGGTGACAGGACTGCCTTCCACAAACTTAAACCTGAATGTACCTTTTGTTGTCCAATTTTAGGAGCTGCAGTGACAGGAACAGTGTTTTGCAGAGCAGGTTATTGAGATTTACACATATATGTATATACATAAAAGTTATATACATGAAAACTAAATATATACATAATCCAGTGGAAACCAATAGTTCAAAGAAATGTAAATATCGCTCTGCAAAATCAAATATAGACCTGAATTTCTCTTTTTCCACTAAGAAATGGTTCTGTTTAATGGCAGGATGTGCTGTCTCTGGTGGAAGATCATGGCTGCAAGCTCCTTTAGGGCAGGATGGAGAGCTGCAGGGTGGAACAAGGAACTTTCACTCAGTTTGGTCTCCACCAAGGGCCTGATGACACCAGCCCCAAAGGAAGGTGTCACAGCACATCTTCATGGTGCAGGAAGTGCTCCCAAGCCTTTCCCAAAGTCAGAATTCATCTTGGGAATCTACCAGATGCATTTTTGGCATTGATAAATCAACCTCACAATTCAATTCCAGACTGTGAACCCCACTGAAAGCTTTGCTCTGCATCACAGCCGTCCCCACCAGACTCACACAGAGGGTTGTGCTCAGGCTCTGAGCAGAGAGGGAGGCAGGAAGAGCTCGTGGATTAAATTTTAGATCAAATTTAACAATAATTAAACCTGTAGGAAAGCATTATGCAGTGATGAGTACAGCTATTGGTACAGTTGTTTTCTGAATTTTAACACGCTCATCTCTTCTGGTAAGAGAAATATTACAAGCTCCAGCATATAAAAGGGATGGGAGTTGTTAAGGTAATTAATCCTCCTACAAATCAAGGCAATCAATCTATCAATCAATCACTCACACCCATTGATAAGTAAATCTGTTTAAAAAGGTTAATGCTCATAAAAAGTTAATGCTCATAAGTTAATGCCCACACTCCCTCCCAGTGAGTTCACCATGGAGGATGAGGTGAAGGGACAACACAGGGCTGGGGGTTGGTAGCCACCAAATTTGGGGTGTCCTGGAGCTGGAGAGAGCCCAAGCAGGGGGAAGAACATGGATTTGGGATGGATGGTGGAGCCTTTGACAAATGGAAGCCCCAGGATAACACCACAAAGCACAAACAGTGCTTGCCTTGAATGGATAAAAAGGGAATATCTGGTTGAACTGGAAGGGAGAGGTGACACCTGGAATTACAACTCCGTGGGGATGACAGTGTTTAATTCTGGCAGGGGAAGTTCCAGCAAGGTGGGGATGAATCACAGGTTTAAGAGTGGAGAGTTGTTATTTGAGAAAAAGCACATTAGTGCAAATCTCAAGGGTATGACCTGTTAAACAAGCCATTTAAAAAAAAGTTTAAGGATTATTTTAATAGATCCTTAATAATCAACCTCTATACGGAACAAAAATCATAAAATGAATCTTACAAATTGTCAAATCAAATGTAAAACCTGGAAAATATAGAGTTTGAACAGGCAGATTCAGTCTAGAAACACTTTTATAATGTAACATTTTAAGTGGAATTAAGATTTAAAACAACCTAACAACGTTTGTTCTGGATTTTTAATCAGTGGAAACATTTTAAATCAGTGGGAACATTTCACTCCTACCTGTGTTTTGTGTTATGTACAAGGTTGGGTGGACTAAATGAGCACAGTAGTCCCCTCTGGATTCTAATCTATTAAAATAATTAATTAGATCCTGTTCCAATGTTGATTTCAGCCTTTACAAATCTATATATCCTTGACAAATCCAAAAAAAGGTCCACATTAGAAAGAGAATTAATGCAGGATTTTAAGATTAAAGTTAAAGAAATGTTTTCAGAGTGTGAATTGACTGTTTGGTTGTGTGTTCTCCAAGGCATAGATTTTTGTATATCTAATCTTCTCAGGAGAGAGTACAAACCAAACTTTTGGAAAAAGATACCTCCCCTTCCCACCAGGCTTGAGACTAATCCTACATGATTGTTGTGGTGGGGGCTGTTTTTGTTACTGCTCTGAAATGTTTTCATTTCAAACTGAGCATCTCATCGAGAGCCCCCAGCCCTGCTGAGAGGAGCAAGGGCTGCCTCCCTTCTCCTGACTCCAGCTGCAGAGGGGTTGGATTGAATCCATTCCAAACACCCAGATGAAATATTCTTCTCTGCTCCTTGTGCAGGCTGGGCCATATTTCACTTCAAGATGAGTGGACTGGAATTGGAGAGCGATTTGTCGTGGGCTTGCACTCACAGCACACAGGGAGGAGAGCCTTTCTGACATCCCAATCTCTTCATGATGTGAACATAACACACCTGCCTGTTATACACCTGAATGTTCTGAGCAAATTACATCCTCAAGGAAATTGGGCTTTTTTTCCTCCTACTTCTACTGCTGGAAGTCTTTTCTAGTGTTTGAAATATTTTGTTTCTAACACTTGAAACCATTACCTGCCTCTGGAACAACTGCTGCCCTGGCAAAGAAATGTGTTGTATTTGCTTTTATGGGTGGATAAACATTGTTCCCTTACGCTTATCCAATACAGGGAGCAACACATCAACAGTTTATTTTCTATAAAACAGTGCTTTTGTCAGAACTAAAATAGGAATTCTGGATAACTGAACAATTAATCTGTTTCCATCATTCCAGGCGGCCTCCAAAGCAGCACTGAAACAGTCAAGCTTTTTCCCCTGGTGAAACAACATCCAACCAACCAACCAACCAACCAACCAACCAACCAACCAACCAACCAACCAACCCTGCAGAGTAAACTCACCCAGTTTTGGCAAAAGTTGCCCAGTATCTCATCATAGAGCGGCTCAGGAGTTCCTCAGCTTTGGTGTAATTCACTCTCCTCTCCAGGGGCAGCCCGAACACAAACTCGATCTCGTAGCCGTGCATGACCCCCATCCACTCCGGCCAGGGCAGCTTGGAGGAGCGATGCTCAAAGAAATAAAAGAAGACAGGGTGCCCCAGCTGGGCGAAGCTGGTGGTGAATTCCAGCGTGGGACAGATGATGTTGTAGTCCCCGACAACGTCATCGATGGCATCCCGGTAGTGCTCCGGCTTTCCCAGGTTTTCCCAGTCCGTGTACTGGAAGATGATGGATTCTATGGCAAGTTTGCTCACTCCTGGGAAGGCCAGAGTTAAAGCTGCTTCAAACTGGGTTTTATTGATCAAGCCATCGCTATCCTTGTCAAGGCCAGGGACTCCGTATGCCAGGAATGAAAACCCCTCATTTTTATTAACACCCGCCAAGATCTGGGTCTGTTTGAAAAGACCATTCTCTATCAGTACTTCTGGCATGTCCACCAGAAAATCACCATCCACGCTCGGGCAGAAATATATTTGTAAAAGAGAGCCATGTGGAACGACAAAAATTTCACTTTCCACTATTTCCCTTGGGTCCTTTTCTTGGAGGCAGAGAATGAGCTCTGACTCGTTGCTGGTGGGACATTGGAGCTGTTTGGCCAAAGCCACTGCTCTGTTCCTGGCCTCAGAAGATGTAATTGCAGCCCAGGGGGCATTTGCAGACCCACTCTGCAGGATGGCCCTGGTGAATAAAGGGTGGCTTTCAGGAGAAAGGAGGTGATAGGTGACAGAGGCCGAGCCAGCGCTCTCTCCAAACAGAGTCACGCTTTTGGGATTGCCTCCAAAGGCTGCTATGTTCTCCTGGACCCACTGAAGGGCCAACCTTTGATCAAATAAACCTGCATTTCCAGGAGCTTTCTGGTTTCCTGGCAAGGATAGAAATCCCAGTGCACCAGTCCTGTAGTTCATGGAAACCACGACCACTCTTTCCACCCTGGCCAGAAACTTCCCATCGTAGACAGGCAGGGAAGTGGACCCAGACTCGAAGCCACCACCATAGATCCACACCATGACAGTGGCATTCTTGGGCTTGGGAGAAGGAATCCACACATTCAGGTATAAACAGTCCTCACTTAGGTTTGTTTTTGGGTTCCACATCTCTGACCCAGCAAAGCCCGGGTGAGTTGTGTCTATGGGCTGGTAACAGGAGTTGGCGTGTTTGGTGGCATCCCAAACATCTGCCCATTTCTCCCGAGGTTCTGGCTTTTGGAACCGCAGCCTCCTGACGGGGGGCTGCCCGTAAGGGATTCCCAGGAAGGCTGTGACTGTGCCCCCCAGCACCTGTAGGCTGGTCCCTCTGACTTTGCCCTTCTTGGTTGCAATGATGTTCTCTTCAGGCACCACCCTCCTGGTGAACATGGACAGGAAAAGAAACCCCACCAGCAATCTGGCAGAGAGACTTAGACCATTTATCCAAATCATGATGCCTGGAACACAGGACGAAAAATAAATTCAGAATTGGTGTTGCAATACACTAGTACCAAAATGTCTGTTAAATAAGGGTGTAGGCCATCCCAGGGGCACTGAAAACAAGAAGGTGCTGCTACACAAAGTACAGAAGTTTTTGATTGTAAGTTCTTGTTGGTTATTTGTGTTGCGAGGATCGTGCTCAGTTTTAAGTATTTGGTCAGTACTTCAGAAAAATTATCTTAAAAACTGTAGAACTGAGGAAGACAAACCAGGAGAGATGAAATCATACAAGCAAGCTCTGACCACTGCAGATGATTTACCCACCAACCAAAACCTAAATGAATAATTTCTTCTAAGGCCTTGTTTTTCTAGAGCATCTTAACCAAGTTTACAACCAGCAGAGTGATACGAAGCAGTCATACTTCTACTATGTAGAATTAATATTAAAATGCTAAAACGTCAAGGATTTTTGAATATATGAGGATATTGCCTTATCATTTGGGTGTGGTCTGCTCTTTCTTTTCTGAGAACTTTTCCAAGTGGTAAACAGTATTACCTTAAAGCTGAGTATATAAATGATCATTATGTATCACATTTAAGCACCCTAATAATCTTATTTACCCCAACCTTTTCAAATAAAACCTCAGCACCATCCCCTTGAAACTGAAAATTCACAAAAGGCCTGTTTGCATAAATCCGTTTCTATGGTTTACATATCTGAGAATGATCAACAAAGCTCCCTTCTTTTTCTTTTTTGCCTGTTTCCCTGTCACACATTGCGTGCTCTGTCCTGTCCCTTTAAACAGGCCATTCTTTGTTAATGAGGAGCACTCATGTCCTTAAATGGAATGAGGATAATTTCTCTGGAAAATACAGCTGTGGCCTAATTTGAGCTCCTCCTGCTTGTTTGCCTGTTCTTGGAAAGAAAATGCAGCAGAGGGGAGGAAGGGAAGATCTTGTGCAAAGGGGTTCCTAACTTTGAGACAGCATCAAAGAAGCAGGGAGGAATCTTCAGGGACAGTATTTTTAGCATTCATCTAAACAGACAGAAAAGAGATAAATTTTAGAAAAGATAAACATTTGTGCTCTGGTTATTTTGTTAAAAGAAAACAGACGAGGTGGTGAATGGGGGCGATAGATTTCAGAGTGGGTCTTACACTCCACCAGTCGTTGGCTTGACTGACAGAAACCTGCAGTTGTCCCCTTTTTTGTTCAATATTAGAGATGTGATTTGTCAGCTCACGGGGTCCAGCAGCTCCCAAGGAGTCTGGATCAGCACAACTCGCCCTGGCACGGGGAGGAGGCTCAGTCACACAGTCGCTGGCTTTTGGCTCCCCTCTCTCTGTTCCAGGCATAGAATCATGAAATACTCTGAGTTTGAAAGGCCCCACCAGCATCATCCAGTCCAGGCCCTGTCCCTGCACAGACACCCCCACACTCCCTCCCTGTGCATCCATGGGAGTGTTGTCCAAACCCTCCTGGAGCTCTGGGAGCCTCGGGGCCGTGCCCATTCCCTGGGGAGCCTGGGCAGTGCCCAGAACCTTTTCCTAAACTCCAACCAAAACCTTCACAGAGATCAAAACAAGAGCCTGTATTCACCCCAGTTTGCTAAAACACTCGAGCCTAAATCCCACTGCCATTGAGAGAACTGGGCATAACTTACCCAGTTTGCCGAATATGTCCAGCCTGCTAAACCAACACAGGCTTGGGATTATTTTTTTAACACAGCACGTTTCATTTTAAAACTTTCTCATGAAGATTTACGAGAGGCCACAGAAGGAGAGGTGAGAAGAATGATTTGGTTTGCTCTGTAAATCTGTGCTTAAAAATTCATTAGTGTTGAGCATCGAGGGCTTCTCTCAGCCCCTCTGCAAAACCAAACCCAAAATCCTGAAAAGCCACCACAGCTGGGAGAAGGATAATGATGGAGAAAGGATGGAGAAGGGATTTGGAGCACCCAGTAACTCTATGAGATGGGAGAAGTTATTTGTCTAAGTCTGCTGTTGTGACACTGTTACTTCACTGAATTTGATCATGACAAAACCACAAGCTGGAAATAATATGACATTTAAAATATTGTCATTATGAAGAGAAAATGACACTAAGAAAAGCAAGAGACTTTAAAGTTCAAGATTAATCCATCTAAATAGTAATTAAAATTAATTTTCCTCCTGTACTTTCCTGTTAATTAAAAAGAAAGAAATGTAGCATTGCAAAATATAGAGGCAATAGTTTTAGACCGTAATATTAGTGAGAAAAAAAATAACAAAAAATTCAATTCTGTACCTTTTAAATTAGCTCTGGCATTTCAAAGAAAAAGTTGGATCAAGCTTGAAAAACACAGAAGTTTTGTGCTACTGAATGAGAGGACTCATCTACTCTCAGGTCACTCTGCTAATATTAACAAAAGTAGCAAGTGTCAGAGGATTATTATTACACCTTGAATGCCTGGCAAATATTACATTTAATAAGGATTTTAATGCTGCTTTAAACCAAACTCAGCAACGTACAGCACACCGAGCAAAACAAACATTACTTGATGATTACAACGAGAGTAAAAGGGTCAGAAGATTACTTTAGCTCATCAACACCAGCCCAGCAGAGTTGTACCACGCAGTGTATTTGCACATTTTAAAAAGCTGCTGCCGTAGTAGTTTCCCCCAGCAAAAGTTAAACAGACTCTACTTTCACATTCTTATTCAGCGAGGGAACACTATTTATTTCAATGCCTGTTCCCTCCCCCTTGCAAATCTTTACCCAGCCAAAAAAAATCTATACACCCGACTACAAAATCGCTATTTAAATAGGAAAGATGCTTGAATTAATAAGCGATTTCTAGCTCAGCTTAATTTACTTAGCCCGGGATCCCTCGAACAATGCCAAGGTCTGCTACTACACACGCTGCTCACTCGTTCCATTTGCAGAGCAGAGGCAGCTTCCCCCGGAGAGCAACAAATGGGCAGAGCAGAGCGTTTCCAGAGCTCCCAATCCCCGCGCAAATCAAGCGGAACCGTAAATTATCCTGGCAGGCAGAGACGTGCAAAGAGAGAATCACTTACCCCGCTTCTATTATAAGAAACTACCAAGTTTTTAAGAGTGGGGATCTTGGGATCCCTCGGGGGAAATGCAGCGGTGCAGCTGCTGCTCTAAGCCCGTAAATTGGCCGGTGCTGACATTATAATCAACTCTTTCTGACATGGAGCTCGCGAGAGTTGGCAGCAGCCACTTGATCTGCAGGCAGCCTCTGCCTCCCATCCCACATCTGCTCCAGAGCAGCCCTGGAAATGCTCCAGGGACAACCCCAGGCTGGGCAGAACCAGGCACAGGGCTGGGGGAACACAGGGATTTGCATCTGTTTTATAAGAAGAAATAAAAATGTAAATATAATAATTCAAGCCTCTCCTTCATCTTGCTTAGAGCACTCTCTCACCTGTAGGTTGTTTCTTTTTTTCTGTACTCAGAGCTCAGATTTTCGTTGTAAATAAGTATTTATTTTTGGATTTAACAGGTGTGGCAGATAAAGCAGGAATGTGCCCTGCCTGGACATGTCAACAACTGCCAAGCACCAGCTTGCATCACTTGGGTCCTGCCCATCCAGGCCATGGCACAGATCTGCATTGTCCCCTTGTGATTTTAGGGTTAAAAATGGGACCCATGTGGTGGCACATGCTGCTTGCTCTCTTTCCTTAAGCTTCAAACAGGAAATCACCCGTGGTGCTGAACACACCTGATATCCTCCTTTTTCCTGAGACTCCTGAGCTTTGCTCCTGCCAGAATTCCACGCTGCAGGTGCAAAGCTGAGCCACAGCTGGGGGACATGTCCTACAACACAGCATTAAAATGCAAAAATTCTGCAGGGTACAGATGAAAACAGAGGGGTGGAGAAAAGAAAAGAAAATCCGTACACCACCCTTACAAACTTTCTTGACAAACCCCGTTCCTTGAGCCACCCCATGGAACCAGAAAGGCACCCTTTGGAGCTGGGACTGCTGTTCCCTAGCAGCATCTGCTCTCTAGCTCTGCTCTGAAAAAAAAAACAATTTTTTCCACAATTTAAGCTTTTTTTTTCTGCTGTCCACATTTGCTTCCCCCTTTAGAGCTGAACACAATTACCTTCCCTGTTTAATAATCAAACTACAGCTCTGTTTCAATTACACAAAAGCAATATTTGGCAACGCATAGAACAGGAATAAAGCAGAAATAAAAAGTTAAGGATGAAGTTTATGGACCTTAATATGGAGATTACAAGTGGGGTTTTAAAAGCCAGCATGGGAATTAGTGCTTTAACAGAGGAAAATTCAAGAAAGCAGGATTATTTCATTTCTCCCTGTAATTTTACCACATCCTGTAGGATCAGACCCTCCACAGGTATTTTGCATGGATATATTCACTGGAGAGAATATGTCCCACTCTAAACCTAAACCACCATGGCAGGGGTTGGAACTGGCTGATTTTTAGGATCCCTTCAACCCAGGCCTTTTGAGGATTCCATGATTCTATGAAAAATCCCTAAACTTTCAGCACGGAACTGTCCAATGCAGTGGGATTTCAGAATTCTTAACCAAGATTGTTAACTCAGCAGTGTAATAGAAACATCTAATAATAAAATAGGATTCATTCTGGTGACAACTCTTGCTGATCAAAACCTTTCAAGTTCAGGAAACACTCAATGGTGCTACTCAAACTGAGGCAGTTCTCAATGTTTCAGCATTCACTGCCTTTCTCTGCTGCCTCCTCAGCCCATTTGGGGACGTGGCCAGGTGACACACACTTCCTTCATTTCTGTGACATCAGAGGGATGAATCATAACCCCCAAATCTTGTTAGAGGCCACTTTAAAGCAAATTTCAGATGCTTATGACCATGCTTGTGCTCTCAACGTCTTTGCCTTGAGCAGTAGAGAGGCAGCAGGAGACTCAAACACTAAAAAAGCTGCTTCTGGCTTCATCTGTTTTCAAACACTGTCCATTTTTTTTCTTCATTTGCTGTCAGGGCTATGCCTTCCCCTCCCTGCTCCTCTTCAGAGAGCCCAAGGCATCCGGAGCAGCCTCCTGCTTCGAGGCACTGCTTTCCTAAATGCAAAATGTGGAGTTTTCTGACAAGGTGACCCTGGGTTAAGTGAATCCACTGTCTCAGGCCGTTTCTAAGGCACCAGGACACTCCAAGTTCAGCCTTGGGGTTACCTGGATGTCATCAGGTAACTGTCAGACCTCTCCACTATTGTCCTTCAGCCTAATGTTAGACTATTATGCTGTACTTTTAAAGAAAACTAAGCCAAATTCTATATTTTTTCCCCTTCAATTAAAAAAAATTAACATATAAATTAAAGTTTCACAACTGTGTGCTGTGAGAGGAAACACTTCTTTTAGGTATTACTTAGCTTGCTAAAAATACCTGTGTGAAAATTGGAGATTAAATACATTTTATGCCCTCAGTAATTGTGTGGAGAGTCGTCATTTTCTCAGTGATCCTATGGGAGAGTGGAAGAAAAGGAGGTGCAAACCAGGGGGTGCAATATTTATATATATATATA
>WAAE01022005.1:0-20571 GCA_013400495.1 Nicator chloris
CATCATGAAGGGGGATCTAGTGCTGATTTCTGAAATCCAGAAAAAGATGTTGTAATATTACTTTTGAGGTTTGGTATTGAAACAGGCAATTACCTGTGTGCCTGGATATTTGAAAGCAACAATAGCTGCAATGCAAGGGAACTATAATATTCAGGAGGGGATCAACCAAACAATACCACACAAATAATACCACTGTAGCTTCTATTTAACTTGTGTTTCTCAAGGTTTTTTCCTCTCCATATTACCTGATGTTCCTGAAGATGGCTTTTTTACGTCAGTGTTACTGATTAATATCCCACATAAATACTTAACAAAATTGCTCCAAAATAAAAGAAGTGTTTTATATTGACTAACGGGTATCTAGACACATGCTGCTTCCTGCAGAAGGTGGTTGTGTGCATGGGTGGACATAACACCACTGTTCCTTTAGAGCTGTTGCATATCCTTGAGCTCTGCTGAGGATCTGTGAGAAAACTGCAACGACTACACAGATAAGATTATGAGGAATAGATGCAGTTTGTTCTCCTCCCTCTTGGTAAAATTAGGGTCCTGATTCTTCTCTAGCATCATATTTCTATTGTGCTGCCCGCTGTTTTGTTGGGCAGTGGTGTGGTGGTGTAGTTTTGAATGTAGCACAGATGAGAGGAAAGCTGGGCAAGCGTTATGACTCCAGGATTGGGGATGTTGACAAGACGAGGTCTGTCATTTTCACCTGTGGCAAGTAAGCGGCTCAACAGTTGTGCAGATGATCTATCTGGACAAGAAGGCTTGGAGGAGAGAATGCGAGGTAGGAGGAATTACCAAGGTGTCTGGATTTGAAAGGAGGATGGAATAGTAATATCCTGCTCTCTCCCTGCTTGAATTTATGGGTAAAAAGTCAGAGGGACAATCGACAGGATAGGGGCAGAAACAGTTTGTCTGCAAGATGAGGACCTGGCCTTGGTTTTGAAGTGAAGCAGGGACTGTCTCTGTGCAAGGGAGGAGGAGGAGAAGCCAGTTCAGTGAAAGAAGTAGGAGTAGGACACTAGCACAGAGCACAGCCTTCTCTTCCATAGCTGGAGATGACTCTGAGCTGATTCCTTTGTAATCTGGTGATACAGTTCTTTTCTTCTGTGCTGTTCTACCCTTATAGCCTGGATCTGTTGACTACTTGCTTCTTCAGCCTCATGCTGAGTTCATGTAAAATGTTCCAGTATTTTACATAGAAGAATGTTAAGAGCACCCATATAATACTATATAACTTAATTCCTTTTAAATCAGTTGCTTGTTTGCAAAAAAAAAAACCCAGAGAAACGAATGTCTTATTAAACACATTATGTAGTTTTTAATGTCAAGAAATATTATGAGGTTTGCCAGGTAAAGATACAAAGCCAAACTAGATATGCATTGTGTGTGTTACCTTACCAGCCTTCCTTCATACACTGGCCATGGCTCACATACTGCAACTTACTATGTTCTTGCTTGTTCAACATCAGTTTACATCTCTGATTAATTGCACACTGTTCCATCTGAAACGTTCTCTGAAGATATTATTACTTCTGTTCAGGGTATCTAAATGCCTTTTCTATGTTAATGAATTTGTTTTCAAAAATAGCTTTTGAGATGAGTGATACCATTCCTTTTTTAAATATGTAAAACCAAGAAACAGACATTTAAAATCAGACATATTTATAGAATTGAGGTGGTTGTTTAGGACCTCAGTATTTCAGAGCATTGTGCAGTATTCCCTATATTCAGGATGTATTTCACACTGACTTCAGGTGTGCCTGAGGGCTCTGAAGTTGAATCAGAATTCAAAGTTTTTTTATAGGTGATCTGCTACACACCTATGGTATGGACAGACAGAGACAGGAGATCCTTTTGTGGAGGCAGTATTTGATACCTTTTAGCGTGAGGTCTTCCTCCCAATTTCTGCCTTGTCTGTTTCCATCTTCATTTTCAGTGTGTGTTCCAGCTTTGGAATGTGAAGAAAGAAACCAGTCGGTGGGAGCTTCTTTGATTCTCATGTCAGATCTAGATACCACCACTGAAAAATGTGGGGAGGCTGTGTAGAAGCATGGGGTGTGTTGGTACAGTGAAGGTATTTTGTATATGCAGAAGCAGCTGAAACAAGTAAATCTTAATTCTAGTTTGTCTTAACTGCTGGTGCTTGGAAACAGCAGTTTTGCTGCCATTTATTGTTAGAGATGATTTAGAGAGTTTCTGCGTTTCATGAACTTGACCATTTGCAAATAAAAGTAGAAAATACATTTTGATTCAAAAAACAATAGATAAGAGGAGCCTTATGAAGTTTGGCTTGTATTGCACATATTTTTTACCAACCTGAACTTCCAAAATTGTTTACACTGAAGTGTTGTGTATATGTAACCGAGGTTTTGGAATAGTTATGGTATTCAGTAAGTGTTGTAATTCAGGTTATTACACTGATCATATATATATATATATACTCAGCTTCTTATAGCTGTTTATAGCTGCAGAGCTACACAAAGGAAACTTAATAAAAAATAGGAATTTGTGATGAGTTCTGTAGTAAACGAAATGTAGACCACATTACTTGGGTACCATATTTGTGCTTGAGCTACAGAGCTTATTTATGACGGAGCTAATTAAACTGGTCTGAGTTGACTCAATTTCAGGCACAAAGGAATACTCTTCTGGAAATGCTTCTTCAATAATTTTATGTACATTTTTGTTGATATGTTGGGGTATTGTTTGTTTAGTAGATGGTCTCTGCTAGTGTAGTGTTTGCAAGTCATGTTCTAATTTTCTCAGTGCGTGTTAACATTGATGCTTTATACAAGTAAGTGCTGAGGGCTTCCTCACATGGGACTGTCTATGTCAGTAAGTCTTATTTTGATCGAGAAGTTATCCAAATATGTAATCATAGTCTATTACTTACCTTAGATTAACACTTAGAACTTTCTAAGGATTACAATAATAACTTTGAAATAGTAGTTGGAATAGACTCATTTGAATTCTGATATAAGTAATTTGTAGTCTGTGTATACATCTTCATTAAGCATTCAGAAGGTTTAATATTTTTCTGAATGTAGTTTAACTTTCAGAAAGCGATATGTAATTTTTTTAAAAGTGCAAAGAAGGTATGATTTTTCTTTATTGTTTTATGACTATGTGTCAAAAAAGATTTTCAGAGTGGTGTTCCATATTTACATTTATATTTCCCTACCATTTTAGAAGAACAGGTTTAAATGGTTTTAATAATTTTTTATATAATTTGTGGGGTTTTAATTTAGTCTTTCTTGATGAACAGATAAAAGCAGCTCAGATTGCAGTAACTGAACAGTCATCATGTCTCGAGCACGGCAGCCCCCACTCGTAACTGGTATCTCTCCCAATGAAGGCATCTCATGGACAAAAGTGACAATTAGAGGAGAAAATTTGGGGACTGGACCTACAGACCTCATAGGTAAGTTGAAAAAACATCCTTTTGGTACTGCAGAAGGTAACATTTTGGATATGATTAGATATAAATTTTTTGCATGATAGAATCTATGTTGGATGTTATGAGCAATGCCCTTTACACAATATGCACTTGAATCCATAAATTCAGGGATGCTGCCCAATGTGTAACTAAACAGACTGACTGTACCTTTTTAGATGAATCCTTAATCTGGCTCAGCATCCTGTGCTGAACATGAAACCATCGAGTGAATGCGTTTTGCAGTGTACTAGAAGAGGGTAGACATAATGAGATGCTCCTTTGTTGCTTGCTCAGGAACTGAGGATTTTCGCATTGAAATTTTCATGTCAGAAGTGTTTTCAGTGTATTCAGAAAGTCACTGGGGGTTGTTATGCCTTGAATTAAAGTTGGTTTGTGTATCTGTAGCAGTTATGACAAAGCAGGTTCAGTGAGTTAGCTACACAATATGTGAAGAACCCTTTTCATTGCTGTTTTGATTTTTAACATGGTAGTTTAATTAGAATCATCATAGCTCTTCTGCTGAAGGAGGGGACAAGATCTTTTCACTGATTCTCCTGGTCACAGACCTTGTTTATTACTGCTCTGTTGCTTCCTTTCCAGACTGAAATATCTTAGCTTATTTAAATTTTATGCATGTATCCTTGGCCTTTCTTCTTGCTGTCCAGTGAATCTCTTTTAGTTTCATTACCAGTCATGGGTGACACATCTTGGTTGTGTGCAGTGTTCAGGATGTGAAGGTGCTGCGGCATAAGACTGTACTTTCACTTTTGTTTTGTATTTCGGCCATAGAATTCTTTTTAACTCCTACTGAGAATCAAACTAACGTTTTTGTTGTTCTGCTTACTGTAGTTCCATGATTAAATGCATGAGGATGAGTAGTCAGTTTGAACCTGCCGTCTGTGACTTTAAGGTTTTGCCTGCGTGCATCTTGTCTTTGTTCGGTGAATTTCAGCTGTTGTGTTATATCTACATTATAGTGCATCACTCAGTCTAATAAGTTGTGGCTTGCATTTGTCTGGGGTTTACGGTCTTCATGTTCTGAATAAATGAATATCATCAGCAAACTTTATAACCTCTTTATCTTGTCATTTATAAATGTGCTGAACATAAGTGATCCCAGCATATACCCTGTGGAAACTTTCCTTGGTCAAAACACATCATTTACTGTAACTCTGTTTCTATGTTGCTGAGCTGTTTATCCATTAGAGGTTCGTATCCTATAGCTACTTCATTTTCTTAAGCCTTTCGAGAAGGACTCTGTAAAATCTACTGGAAATCCAAATTAACTATAACTACTGGAATTTCCCTTATTTCTTTTGTAAGTTATGCATATGTGTACTTCAGTAGACATGTTAGAGACAATTTGTCTAATTTGTTGTGGAATCATGACTCCTCTGAAGGTCACTGGAATTTTGTTTGGCTTTGCTAGGAAAAATACTTTGCTTCATGGCTGTAAACCAAGGTTTACAAATTCCATTCATGGCCACCACAATGAGCTTTATGGCCAAGCATAAGCTATTACAGTTTTCTGCTCCACTTCAGTTTGCTGTCTCTCAAAAGGGGAAGTAGTATTTTCCTGAGCTGCTAGGTGAGGTTGTGGTACCCTATAGAATCCATATTGAGAAATCCTCAAAGAACTGATGATGTTAGGGGTGAGTATATTTCTGTGTATTTGTGTGGCTGATGCACTTCAATAGCCTCATTAGTTCATTGGTATGAACCTCTTAGAAATGATCAGTGCGGTGTTCTTGGAAGACGTGTCCTGAACTGTACCTCTGTATTACAGCTGACCAACTGCTAACATTTCTTCTTATATTTCTTTCAGAGTAATATTTGTAACGCACAGCTGCTAAAAATTTTATGCTTTGAGGTAAAAATAAATAATGCATTGCCTTATTATTTTCCTTAGCTCAGTTGTCAGCTTTCTCCAGTAAGTGACTAAGACCCCATGTATGTAATGATTTCTTTTAATGGTTAAATTAGGCATGTAAATATTCCCTGTTACTTGAATGGAAATACTTGGAAAAGTAAGGCTTTGTAGGCATGAGAGTTAAGCGAGTTTGAGTAAGGTCTTTATAAAGTTTATAAAGTTTGAGATGCATTAGTGTAAAATGAAAATCAAGAAACTTTTTTTTCTGTATATAAACACAGTATCACATAATAGAAGAACATTCTTCTAGTTTCATTTAAGAGAGAGCCTTCTAGTAATCTCTTTGTGTCTTTGAAACCAAATAAACTTTTTTATTTGTAACTCTATAGCTTGTGCTACAAAATGTCAAATCCAGGAGATACCTGTAACATTTGTGTTTTCAAGGTTTAGCTTGTCTTTTAAGACATTTGTAGCTGTATTTTTTAGACATTGTAAAATTGTCCATATATAAGCTTAACCAAAATCGGACCGTCTCCATAAGAGTATTATTTATGCCTATTTATAGGAAGCCACATAAAAACTAGAAGCTGAGAATGATGTTCTCAGAGATCTTTGTACCATGCTGTTGGAACAGGCAACACCATGCAACAGATTCAAATTAAGTTTTATTTAAAGGGAAGTTTCCTGTTTCTGGAGAAAGAAATGTGGTAACTGTGCTATCAAAACTTCTCCCCCAACATGCTTTTATTTGTTTTAGAAATTGTGTTGTGCCATTACTCTGTTTCATGTGGTATATAAAATGTTGATAGAGACTTAACTTCTTTTTGCATTTTAAAGATACAGACAAAGGCCGTTTCCAGCCATTTCAAAAGTATCGGAGCTTGTGATCTTGTTCTCTTGGGAGCTTTTGGAACCTCTGATGAATAAACAATGATTGATACAAGGATCTAACAGTTGTTCAAAATTTGTTACCCTACTAAATTACTATAGCTTAGTTCTGGATTTTAAAGTATTGCTTAATTTAACCATGAATTCAGAAAATATTGGGTAAAAACATCTTTATGAATAGTTTCAGCAAAGTACTTCAGTTAGTCTTAGTTCCTATCACAATCTTTTCTCCTTTAGAGAAGATGCTAGCATAAAACTGTAAGAGATGTAATAATATAACAATACAACATAAGGTTATATAATTGCATATATGTAATATGCATCATAATGTATGGGGGTTTCATTTTCCCCTGTGAGACTAAAACCTGACTTGGTTAAAATTTTATTAATAAATAAGCAAAATATTTTCTTTATTTTAAGTCTTTCTCTATGTATATCCTGTTTCATCTAACTCCCTCCCTTTTATTCAGAAATAACATTTAAGAAAAAAATCTACTGTCCTTTCTCAAGTAAAATTAATTTCAGTTGCAATAAGATTCAGTGCCTTAACATTATTTTATTTCTTGGATTTCATTTTCAAGATAGTTTTTGGCAGGGAGTAATGCATTTTTATGTCTGACAGTCATGAAAACTGCCAAATTTGTCTGCTGTGTCATGTCAGAGACTTAAATTGTGAGAGAAAATAAGTGTGAAGCTTTGGTACTAAGCCACATATACTGACCCTTTTCTGTCTCTAAGTATTTTCTAAATTGGTCAGAGCCTTCTAGAAATTAAAAACAAAAGTCAAGCCAACAGGGGAGGAACTGCTCTGCCTGACTAATTTATACTCCAGTACAGCCAACACACTAGTACAGCTTTTTTCTTTTGGACATAAGGCAAAATGTTTCTAGCTAAGGGTGTTATTTAAGAGCAACCTAATGTAGTTGTTCTCCAAACTGGTACTAGAGCAGTTAGGATCTTGCCAGTTTTCCAGGACAGCAGAACTCCTGCTACGGATATGGAAATTGTTCTTCTGGATCTGAGAAAACAATCCATCTATTCCAGCATCCAGAGTCCTGATCTGACCAGCACCAATCATTTGGTTTGTGATCAGTTTGGGGATTGGTTTGACTGATCAGACCAATTAGATGTGAAATCTCAGGAAGCCTTGGACCTTACATTAAGGTGCACCTTGACTTCTGAGTCATAAGAGGTGCTCTTGAACACTAAAGCTTGTCAGTATCTTCCTATGAGAAAAGACCTTGTATTTCATAGTTTGTCATTCTTCTTGTGAGAAAGTGTAGAAGAGGGAATAGATGAGCATTACGTGATTATTCTTTCATATAACAAGGGCAGTTTATTAATCAGAATCAGCCTTTCATTGTGGATTTTTTACAGAAGAGATTGGGATGGAGTATTTGTCAATTAATACTACTTCAGCCAAAACAGCCTTCTGTGTCCACGAAAGTACTACTAAACAAATATGGTTGAAGAGACATTGTTCATTGTAAATATTTTACAGAGTGTCTTCTTTTTTGTGTGTGTGCAAAGTCATATAGGCTAAGCTTGTGAAAGATTTGCTGCATGCAGCTTTTAAAGGAAGTTTCACAGAAATACAATACTGAACAGCAGTTCTCCAGTGTCTTGCAGACAGAAAATCTATTATACTATGTGAGGGAAAAGTCACAGTAG
This sequence comes from Nicator chloris, assembly GCA_013400495.1. Taxonomy (NCBI): domain Eukaryota; kingdom Metazoa; phylum Chordata; class Aves; order Passeriformes; family Pycnonotidae; genus Nicator; species Nicator chloris. The sequence goes on from WAAE01022005.1 coordinate 7,872, forward strand.
CCCAAGAGTGGTGGAAGAGATTAAATAAGTTTCAAACAGCACTGTTTGTGTTTCATGAATTATCAGTGGGACAAAATACCCGAAGTCACCTAGGAAACATACGAAAAATATATTTGTGACTCTTTGGCTGTAATTGACTATAGGGGACTGTGAAGAGTTATATATTTATGTAAAACACATGTAGCATCAAAAATGAATTTGCATTGCAGAATTTCAAAAGGTACTTCTATTCATAGTAGTATATTTCTTTTTTTTTTTCCCAGGTTTAACAATCTGCGGGCACAACTGTCTCCTCACTGCAGAATGGATGTCTGCCAGTAAAATTGTATGTCGAGTTGGACAGGCTAAAAATGACAAGGGAGACATTATTGTTACTACAAAGTCTGGTGGCAAAGGAACTTCGACTGTTTCCTTCAAACTGCTTAAACCTGAAAAAATAGGTATATTTATTGTTCAAATCCACATCTGTTTTCTTTGCTGAGCAAATATACGACTGAATGCCTCTTTGCATAAAATATATGTTTGAAATGGATCCACCTCAGGACAATTTTCAATTGTTTAGAAAATGCAGAGTATATCAATAAAATGTGCATATATAGAGAGAGAGAGAGAGAAACTCAGGGTATGTGTAAAATTATTCCTTTCTCAATATCTTGATAAAAACCCCAGTGATGAATAAAAAGTAGCCCTTTATTTTTCTTTAAAGAATAGCTCTAAACGTCTAAAATTTTAAAAAACTACAGAACAGATCCAGTAATTACTCTTAGATGTACTAGATACATGCAAAGTCTGGACCAGCTCATGAGCTTTACACCTAAATCCTGAGCTGACAGTTAATCCTTTAAAGAAAATTGAGTCCTCAGTGCCATTTCTTATTTGTAATTCAAACCATCCTGCAAGACAAAAAGTCTTAAGTATTTCTCATGAGATGCTTAACTGTAGAAATTATTTTGCCAAGCAGTCTAGGACCTCTGCTTAACCTAGAATCCAGTCTAAATACCCTGTGGATTGAAAATGTTTCTCTCAGAACCCCTCATTGATGAAGCTGGATAGTTATCTTTCCTAACGCTGGAGTTCCCACAAGAACTGTTTTAGGCTTTTATTCTCAGCCCTTCAGTGACAGTTAAATAACATGTAACTTCTCCCAAGCTGCCCTAACATCTTAATAATAGAGAGGTGAAATGTGCAAGTACAAATGTTATACAGTGGAGCTTTTGGAGAGAGGAGAATTCATATTTGAAAATATGGGGAAGTGTGGGGATGGAGTGATTTCTGGTGTTGAGTACCTGATGGGTGTGTTAAAGGAGGGCAAGGCCAAGGGTATGACTGGCTCCATTTTCAGCTGAGATTCCAGGACGTATTGTGCCTCACCTTTATGCATTGTCTGTGCTAAGGCATTGGAAGTCAGTTCTGTGTCCTTGAAGTTCTTTATCTTGGTGTGTGGCCAAAGTTCAGGTACCTTTTAGATAGAGAATGGGACAGAAAAAGAATCTTCCCTAAAACATGCAAATGAAAAGACTTCCAATTAATTGCTCCTTTGAAAGCAGCAGATAACAAGGTTTGGATAGATACCAAAATACTTGCAGGAATGAAAATACTAATACTTTGTGGTCAGGAAAATGCTCCTAATGTATGTGAAACAGTGCACTCTGCAAGAGGGTAATGTTTGATGCCCAGCCATGAATACCTTTTCAGCAGCTATAATAAAATAATTTAGCATAATTGCATCCAGGTTGTTTTGCCATGTATCTTTCAATATATTACCTAGGCATGCATTTTATATTTATCAGGATTTTTCAAATTAATTCAGTATGTTAGAAGTTGATGGTGCTGGACTGCCCTTGTTATTTTAAGGATCTGTGCTTTGTTTTCCCGAGGTATCTTGGATCAGTCTGCTGTCTGGGTGGATGAAATGAGCTATTATGACATGCGCACTGACAGGAACAAAGGGATTCCCCCCTTGTCCTTACGTCCAGCTAATCCTCTTGGTATTGACATAGACAAGTGAGTACCAAATGCCTTCAATCCACTTTTTCAGTGGTTTTCTCTATATGTGTCTTTGTGAACTCCAGGAAAGTTTAATGGTTTGCAGGGCAGGGAAAGATTTAAAAACACATACGTCTATTAGCTGCTAGTATTCTGTTTGGTACTCAGAGTTTTAAGTGTACATTGTATCCTGCTTCATAATCCTCTATTTTGGATCATCAATTAGAAATGTAGATAATCTAAAAGCCTGATATATTGAACACCAGTGATGTTTAGATTTTGAGGATTGGTCAACAACTTAAGGCTTCAGATTTATACATTGTAATTACGGAATACCTACTGTTGCATTTGAGTTTCATGGGGCTTTTAAGGATATTAGATTGCTATCTCTTGCTAAAATTGCACTGTAAAATGTGATTTATTATGCCACATCAGCTAGTTTATTTTATTGAAACACTAATACTGTTTTCCATCCCACAGTCTTCTTTACTTTAGTTCTTAAGTATGGTGGAATTTATGACTTTTTTTTGTCTGAAATAGTAACTTGATAGTGAATGATAAATGGAATTAGAGGTCTTTAAATGAGACTCTTTAAACCTGCCCAACTCTTAGAAATAGCATCAGGAATACTGCTCTCAATCAAAACACCAGATCTACCAAACAAAAGGCTATTTAAAATTAAACCATTACTAAGGTCTCATCTGCTGAATCCTCTAGTTTGTGAGGGGGAGTGCATTGGAAAAAATCTGCAGTGTCCATTGTTACCTTGTTCTGATGAGAAAGCTGCACTTACCCAAAAGATATCTGGGGTTTCTAGTGGATCCACGTCACCTTCCAGCCTCTGGCTGTGCAATTCTTTCCTAGCTTGAATATATATTTTTCTTTCTTTTCAAAGTACTAACCCAAATTTTGTAATAAGCTGGAGATTTTATCTCTTTTAAGTATTTTTCTTTAACATTTGGTGTAACTTCTGACACATAATTCTTTCATGTTTCTCAGTTTTCCAATCCCTGGCAAAACGTAGACCTTTATACTGTTGACAGTATTCCAGTGTGTTACTAGAAGACTTTCTGTCACTCTTCCACTCTCCCTCCCCTTCTTGTAAATTACAAACCCCATAAAAATCCTTTTTACCACTGTGCTGCACAGCAACTAGCAGTGAGTGCTTTGTTAGCTGATTCTCTTGAGTCTCTACTTATAGTTAAGATGCTGTCCATATGATAGATTAAGAATTATCATATAGAAACTTAAGCTGCATTAGTTTAGGGTTTGTTTGGTTTAGAGTTATCTATTTGGATGTTTGTTAAATAGCAATATTTTAAATGTTTTTTCTGAAAGCATTAGAAAATGTGTTACTGAAACCTGAAGTTTCATGTAAAAAGAAATAAATCAGAAACGTGTAAATACAGCTAGGAAATAACCTTTTGTAGAGGGAGGGAGTTAGGAAATCTTTGGCAAGCATATCAAGCCTAGTTCGTTGCTCTTGATCTCCCAGGTTCGTTGCAGGCGAAGCAAATGAGATCTTGAAATTAGAGAAAAAAAGACTTGTAAGTAATAAAAAGAGCTTCAGTACAGCAGTTTGCTAAATTATTAGGCATGCACAGGGACAAAATAAAGTTATTCAGACTCAGTAGAGAGAAGATCAGAGTTTAATTGGGAGTGACTGAGATTTAAGGGAACAAAAGGTTTGAACTGTGAATTAAGGGAAATATGTAAATGTGGGTCTGATGTTCTATTAATAATTAGAATACTGCCTGCCTATTAGAATAGATATATTGTAGGAGTAACGTACATATACTCAAAATACGCACTGGAATTGTCTTTTCGTATTCAAATGTTGCAAGGATGCAAAAAAGGCAGCTATATATATATATACAGTCATCCTTCTGGCTGTTCTTTCACATAATCAAGATATTTTAAATTTTACTTGTATAGTCTGTATACTTTAACTCTACATGTATACATAATGTTCAGGCCATCATCTTTCAGCCTGCACGTTTAGCAAGTAGTAAATATACATAATTGCTTGCTGATAAATTCTTCACCTTTTCCAAAAATAAATTGCAGTTCCTGTGTCATGTAACTAAGAATCTCACTTGATAGTAAAAAAATCACTGATATTGAAATGAGACTTCAACTTGCTGGTTCTTGTGTTTTGGTGGTGGTGACCCTTGAAGTCACAAATGTATTTGCAGAAGAGTGTTTGCACATGTTTGTTCTCCTCCCTTCCTAAAGGTTTTTCATTCATCTTCTAAAACACAGAGCTGATCAAATCAGATAAGGGTTCTTTGCATTGATGTAACTTAGTGCCTATTGTGTGTATGCTGTGAGATACTCAATTCCCACCAAAAATAGGTATTTAAAATTTTTAATCTTTGAGTTCTAGTTTTACATTTTTAGTGTGGGGTAAAGACTGATACAAAGGTTTAGTGTCCTATCACTATCTTTATGCCTGCTTTCAGTTAGAGTGGGTCTGTGCCACCTTCCTCCCCAGAGGGTATTCCTGGCTGTGGTGTTATGCAGATGTAGCCAGGAAGCCTTACAGAAACGTTGAATCATAGAATAGCATCACAGAATTGTTACAGTTGGAGAAGATTTTCAAAGTAATTGAGTCCAGCTTTTGACCAATCCCCATCTTATCAACTGAACCATATCCCCAGGTGCCACATTCAGACAGATTTTAAATGATTCCAAGGCCACCACTTCCCTGGCCAGCCTGTTCCATCAATTATAATAAAGTATTTGAGGTCCATTGAATATAAATTGTATCTCTTCACAGATAAAAACACATTATCTTTTATCCTCCTCCTCCAGCATCATACAGATAACTTTTTACATGTCCTACCACTATCCAGGGGGAAGTGGCTGCTTGGAGGATGTTGATTAAGGCAGGAATGTCTGAAAAATGAATGGTATTTGCAGTGAAATGTCTACGGTCCATGACCAAATCATCTCCTTTTTGTTTTCTTCAATTTGCTAGACTGGGAGATCCTGCATAGAGTGCATTTGGGAGAGGGCTTGTCTTTTTTTTTTTTTTGGGTTGTCATCAGCATCATCATCATCATCGAGTATTGTGAAATGCCAGCAACAGAGAAGATAATTTAAATTAAAAGTAAAGATTAGACTCAATATAAGGAGAATATTTCATACAATCTGGCTGGAGAGGCCCTGGCACAGGGTGCTCAGAGAAGCTGTGGCTCCCTGTGGATCCCTGGAAGTGTCCAAGACCAGGTTGGATGGGGCTTGGAGCNTGTTGGATTGCCAGCTTCTCCAGGAGAAGTCTTCAATAGGTTGCAGGAAGAGTTTGCTGAGTAGTTGTCTCATTATGAGAAACGTGGAACTTGGTGTGTAAATTCTGACCTTAGCAGCAATGTGGCAGTAGTTGGATTGGTTTTAGCAGTTTACAGCTGTTACAAAAGCAGGTTGGTGACACAAGATCATTCAGAATTTTGTATGGTTCTGGGAGAGATTATGTCTCATAGCCACCAACTGAAATATGTTGATGGAAAATTCAGATCTGCATGAGATTTGTGAATGAATTGCTTCTGATGTTATGAATATATTCTGTTTAATGAATTATTTCTGATGTAGCACATACTTCTTCCTCCTGCACGACAAGTCCTTGTTTAACCAAGAGTTCCCTGACTCCTCTAACTACTCTGTCAGGCTAAGAAAATTCATTCTCTGCAAAACAGTAACATCAGTCAGACCTAGTGGTGGTTAGAAAATTTTTGAATAATGTTTGTTGTTTAGCATGTAGCAGAGGTCACTCTGCTGGATCCATCTCGTACATGAAAGCAAAGGCTGACATGCTAAGTACATTCCATGTACTTCTGTATCCACCCACTCAATACAGATGCTTCCCTCTTCCCACGCCAGATTCCAAAACAGTTCATCGGGGATAAAGAAACAGATGATCTTACGCTGCCACCTAATGGTAAACGTCAGCTTGGTACCACGAGATAGGAAAAGACTTTCTGAAGGCTGAGATGTTTATTTTTAAATGGCTTGTGTGGAAATGCAGTAAATTTCATCATTGAATGTGGTGGATGTGTGGAAACTAATCACAGAGATACATGTGAAAAAATTCTGAAAGCTGCAAAAGAGAATTTCAGTATAATCCTAGCTTTATAATGCTAAAAAATAAAGTAACACTTATTGCTTGTTAGGCTGAGGCATCAGCTGCAGCTACCAGCCTATGATTTCTTAGTAGACTTCTCTTACTACATTCTGTCAGTTATACAGTTGCCACTTTGTTTTCCTATTTCTAATGAACCCACTGCTACTAGGGAGGAATTGCCAGAGTACACCCTTGTCTCGTTGCTGTTGGAGAGACCTTTGTTAACACCTTCTGATTTGTCGTGTTTAGTCTACACCAGTGTCCCTTCTGCTGGTCTTTTTGCATGCATTATTAACACAGTACAGCTGGTACAAAGCCAGCTTCAAGGAGTCTGGCTGGTACCAGACAGAGCGGGGAGTGTACAGCAGCTCTAGCTGGAGCTTGTTTATGCTCGTTGCTAGTCAGAATCTGTGTTTATTTAAAGTTGCTCCTTTTGACCTTTTGTAAACTCTGTAGAACTGAGCTTCAAGTTACCTTTTGGTGGTTGTATCTTCCTTTGTGATGCACCTTTAATCTGCAAATTTTGTCATATATGCTGAAAATATTACTATAAAATTCTGAAGTTCTGGGAGCAAAACAATTTTCACAGAAGAATTGCTACTTGCTGAACTGTGTTCGTTGTCAGGCTTTGTTAGTTACTATCTGTTGCATTCTGCTACTCTTACTTGGTTGTGGCTGCTTGGAGGCCGTGATTTACCCATTGAGATTTCCAACTAATCTCTGGAAAGTAGAAATGCTGTGTATGGGCACAAGTTCTGTAGTAGAATTTCTGAGAGCCCATGTATCCTGTGCTGTTAAATTAGGTTTATTGCTATGAGGCTATAAAGAACCTGAAGTTTGGGGTAGTGCACGGAGGGCCTTCTAGTGATGGGCACTTGTGGCACAAGTGAATTGATTGTACTCCACATGTTTCAAATCCAAAGTAAATGTGCATGACCTTTACATGGAAGCAAGGACCACTACATCTAATGTTAACTCTATTAACTATACTCAAAATGTGCTTGAGGGAAGTGAAAGTGTATAGTGGCTTGTAAGCCAATTTTTTTTATTATCCTTCTCATGAATATAACCACTATGTGAAATCTCAATTTCTTTGGTATTTAAATTGTTACTGAAGCATGAATAAGACTATTTTAAAATGTTAACTACAGGTCTAGTACCAGATCTGGTTCTATTCTAGGTAAAATAGTGTGCCTAGAAGAAAGTAGTAATATACAAATCCAAGATGTGTACCTTTGCTGAAATTGTAAAGGTAGTGTAATACTTAGGGTTGTCAAGGGTGGTAAGCTTCACTCTTCTTTTTCTGAGGTTTTCTGGATTCAATTTGTGGTTCCCAGTTTCTTCTACATTATTAAAGAGTGATTACTTTTTAATAATGATTATGTATTCTTCATGAAGTGGTTCTTGTGTAATGAGCAAATCAACAGAGAAATGATTTATGATTTAATTGCATCATTGTGATGTAAGCTTTTGCTACTGGTTCATCTTCACCCCATAATGTTGAAAAGAATAAACCAGAAATAGTTTCTCAAGTCACATATGGGCTTGTTTATAAGTAAATGGTAAGCAAGTTTTAATGAGAACAACTTCCAAAAACTGACTTATTTAATTTACTAATGGAAGTTAATGAAACAAACTTGTGTGTATGTGAAGGCAGTCTCTTTTTAGATGCATCTGGGCAGACATTCTAGAAATACAGTTGCTTTCAGTTTGAACATTTTAGTGTGCACTTTGTTTTGAAGACAGCTGTAGCAAATCTATATGTAGCAAGCTGTAGCATATCTGTTAGTGGGAAAACTACTGGTAAAATGTACAATAAAAATAAGGATACTAAGGCACAGAGCATAACATACTGTTAACATACCTCACACATTCACATTCATGTTTCTAGTCTGTTGTGACTATGTCTAAAATATGTCTGCACAGATAAAAGCATTGTTAATTTATAGTTCTGCACAAATACATCTGCTGGGAAAAAAACTCCTAATAACTCTCAAGGCAGTCAAACGTAAAACTGAAAAAAATATCCTTTGTGTCCCTCTATCTGTAGACAAGATTCATTTGCAGTAATTGATTACAAGTCTATCTTGGTCTTTATATATATAAATATATATTAAAAAATTGTTCCTTTTTTCCCGCTAGGAATTGTATAGCTCATGCATAAGCTTAAATTGTCATGCATATCCCTCATAAACCTGCAGTAATGAGTAGCATTTTGTGGTGGTATACTTGAGTGTGTGTGCTTTTTGTGTTATATCTGTCTCTTTTGGTTTTGGAGAACATACATGGAAATTTTGAAAATATGAGCACAATTCCGCTTCTATATCTATATTGCATTTACTTAATAGTGCTTGCACAGAATGTCCAAGTCTCTCCCAAAAACTCAAATTTGTTTTCTTGGTTTTGTTTTTCAGCATTAAAAATGCAGCTGTCCACAAAGATGTCACCATGTGTAGATCTAATATAAATGCTTTTTGTACATTGTACTGTGTATCACATGTGAAGTACTATCCTTCAAGTTCATGTTCCTACTGGGCACTTTTGACTAATTTGAGAGTAAAATGAAGTATCTTAAATTGTCTTTAAATGAAGAATAAATTGAAACTTTCTTCTTACATCCATCAGCATTTTCTGCTTACTGTCATTCATGAAATTTAAGGTCATTGAAAATTCTGAATCTCACTACTTATGTCTAAAAGTTTTCTTTTAACATCATCACTTTTTCATTGGACACAGGCAAATGTTGGGAACCTCATTTTTTTTCTTGCTGCATTTGTTTCTCACACTATTTTCCTTGTATCTCTACTTTCATATCTGTCATCACTTTTCCTTGCATCTCATTTGATTTTTTTCTGGTTTTTAAAAAGTATTGTTTTATGCCCCTGCTGTAATCAGGTGCTACTGATGAAAGACTTCTGTACCATGTCATTATGTACGTAGGTCCTTTGTACCTGCTTGTGCTAATGGCCATTTGGATATGGAAAGAAACTTCCAGGAAACAACTCCTCTCTATATGATTGTACTTCTTAATGTGCCTGCCTTTAGATTTGTTTCACTTAATCTGCTGTTTGCTTTTTGTAATCAAAACAGCTTTAACTATCTTGAAACATGTTTAGATTACAGAAAAAACTAAAACTAACAAATCACTGCTTTTGTGTCCTTTTAAATGGCTTTCCATATGTGTTAAATGTAATTCTTATAACTGACTCTGGATTGCTATTCCCACCCAAGTTAGCTCTCAAATGTGAAGTATGGCAGATTTTCATTTGCATACGATGTAGTTTGTATAGCAAAGCTCATCCAACTTGTGAGCATCAGAGAGGGACTTCATTGTCTTTTGAGTTGGACATCGTGATCCAAAAATGAAATAGTAAATTTTTGGAATAGATAAGAATATTTCATTTGAAAGGGACGTAAGTCCGTCTAGCCCAACTGACTGACCCATTTAGGACTGACCAAAAGAGAATTTGTTTGCCACAATAAGTCTCTGAAGATGGGTTACAGCTGTGGTGAAGATGAGAGGAGGGAGTGCACCTGGTGATGTCTTGAGTGCATGGTGGAATGAATGTGGCCAAGTGTTGAGTGTATGTCGGACGAAGGTTGTCATGTTTTCATCAAAAAGTGCTTTAAATATTTTTATCAAGCAGACTTAAAGTGAATGGAATACATTTTCTGGATGAGTATCTTAGAAACTACTTATAGTTTTAAAAATGCTGTTGCAGAGAATCTGTTTCCACAAGGAATTGGCTCGCATGGTTTCTTCATGCGTTTGTAAGACTGAATAAAAACTAACAGGACCTGCTGACTGTCACTTGAGATAAGCCTGTTTTTCCTTTGTTTGGAGAACGGTGAACAGACAGATCTGTGTGTTCTGTTTTGCAAGAGAATTATTTCAACTCAGTATTATACCCTTTTTCAGTGTTTGTATACAATGGAAGTATATTCTGTGTATCTCCCTTTCATGTTTCTATGTGACTTCTGCTGCTCAGAAATCAATAGACAATAGTTGTGTGAGATCATTTACAAGCTGTCAAACTTCTGATGTCCTGCCTTTTTAAAGTTAAATAGAAGCATTTTGTGGAGACAATATTTCTGTCTGATGTGTAATAGTGAAATCAAAATGGTAGAATTAATTTTACTTCAAATAGATTTCAGTCATGTTACATGTGTCCGTAATAGCAGATTTTATTTCAAGGTGAGTTACAAGTCAATGTTCCCATCTTATAGGGAAATGATTTGGTGTTTGCTGTTAGTTTGGAGTTTTTTCTGACTATTTTCATTGTAAATGATTTGCAAGGCTATGTTTCACTGAAGAAATGAATATGCATTTTTCAGGGGCAGATTTCCTCAAAAAGATTTAGAGTCGCTGTTTCCTGGGATGAGCGCTGATTTCACAAGTGAAAACTTTTCTGCTGCCTGGTACCTGATTGAGAATCATTCAACAACAAGGTTTGTTGCTATCATATAAGTAATTGTTTCAAATGCAAGTCACTGATGGTATTTCATTATGCAGTAGATGTGTCAATGATGGTTTGCATTTACAGCAATAGAACTGTAGTCACAATTGTCTCTGGTGTTTCTGCTTGGCCTGAAACTTGAATCAACCAGTTTGCTTAATCTGCTTCTGAGAAAGATCTTGTTTTTAACCAGACCTAATTTATAATGGTGAGGGGTTTTTTATCCGCATCCCTCAATGTCAGATGGAAGTTGTCTTTCTTCAAACTTTAGGAATCAAGAAGTTAGCATGGCTTTGAGTGGAAACTCCAGGCGTTAAGTCATAAACAGAGACACAGGTTATGGGCACTGAACAGATTACTAAAATTGTTAGTACCAATTAGGTTGTAGGTAACACTTGTGGAAAATGCTATAGTAGCAGAAGTTGGACACGCAAGTAGGATCTTTGAGGTAAATCCCTTAAAATCTTGACAATTAAGATCTTAATTTAGAAATACAGTTGATAGTATGTACTTACATGAATGCATAAATATATTTTTGCATGTATAACTGAGTTCCAAAACATTTATCTGCTTGTGTTCACATAATACTGGAAGCCATTTCTAATAGAGAAGATGAGCTTTTTCTGTTGTTTTCAGCTAGATACTCTGATTGGTATTTTAAAGGGAAATACCACGTTACAAATTGTTTTAGTTTTGTTTCCTACTGGTAGAAAGAGGTATGGGTTGCTTCTTGGTTTGGGGGATGGGAGGATATTTGGTTTTTGAGGCTCCAGAAATAACTATTACTCTACTTGGGAAATACTTACATTTCCCCTCAAAATGATGGTACTTTAAAGGGCTACGACAGCAAGAGAACATTATTACCTAAGACACGTATAGTGACAGCATCTTTTGAAATCAAGTAACTAAGAAGAGTTATTCCAAATTAATTCTGTCTGTCAGAATCAGATAACTTTGGGGATCGTCAAGGGTTTTTTTAAAAAATTGAGGGGATAATAAAGTGATGAAGAGTAAATAGCTTTTGATGTAAGTCTTCGTAAAAATTTTTCTCTACATTTGGCCCTTGGACTGTTTCCACTTTGTGGGCACCAGTGACACTGCCCAGAGAGATATAGAATGGATGATGATTGATTGCAGACTGGGTACAACAGTGAAGAATGTGGGAGCCTAGGTATTCCCTTTGATTTACATGTGAGGGGGAAGGCTTCAGGTAAGGATGCATCCTGTAGATTCACTGATGGCTGTAGCCCTGTTTTCAAATGCGGCATTTTTGACTTCTGTATCCAGATTCATGACTAAAGGACAAAGACTGCTAGAGAGAAATGGAAATCATTTGAAAAAGTGGGGTGGGAGTGTGGGAGCATCTTTGCCAGCAGGTTTGCACTTTGGTGTCAAAAACTTCAAATTTGGAATATCAGAGGACGGTGATAACAGCCTGCAGTTAAATGAAGGGACAGTACTACCTGTGGGTTCAGTGATGGCATTAAGAATGCTGTAGGTGATTACAAAACTAGCTGGAAGTGTCTAACCTCAAGTGCCTTTACACGCATGTGCCGTCTGAGAAACAAGAGACAGAACTCCATCTGGGATTAGACAAACATACCACTGGAATAAAGTGGGATAGCACATGTACCTAGTATTTTGGGATGGATAGCAAGAGGCCACCTGAAAAAGATACCCAGGAAGGAAGAGAGAGACTTGATCTTCACATGAAGAACAGCTGGAATAAATATATAGGCCCTGTTATGGAGCAGGATGGTTGAGATCCTATTTAGGAGTCTGGAACAGGTGACATTGCAGTGGCATGAGGAAGTGGACAAAATCTTTCTTAAGCAACTTGGGGAGATTTCCAGAGAGCAGACCCTGATTCTTGTACAAGACTTCTAACAGAGCTTCAGTCTGGGCCTTTAGTGGTGCTACTCTTTTGAATCTGATTCTTGAAGGCAAGGCAGGGGATGTCATAACCAGTGGCAGCTGTGGCTGTAGCAATTGTGAAATTGTTGAATAAAAGACTCAAAGGGGTGTGGGGAAGGCAAGCAGGACAGTACACACCTGGGATTGGAAAGAAGTCATACAGAAGACAGTCCAGTGTTTGTAAAAGTTGACTGTCTAGTACAAATCATCTTCTGGGGTGTAT
>WAAE01022006.1:0-30362 GCA_013400495.1 Nicator chloris
ACATTTAGAAGACTTCAGATGAGCATACTGTCTGCTTAGAATAGTATTAAGAAATTTGTTCAGGACTTCTTATAGAAAACTTATTATGTTTTAGTCAAGTTTCAATAAAAATAATTGAACTCTACATTTTTGCAATACACTTTTCTACATAGAGATGTGTTGTTTTTTTTTTTTTTTCTTTTAGAGCACTCAGCACTTTTAATAAGTTAACTGAGAGAATTAAGCAGTCTCAGGAAGCCTGGAACTAAAGAACATCCTACAACATCCAAATGGCACAGCAAGAGTGGTGATGATGCAATGATGTTCAGTCAGTAAGTGCTGTTCTGCAAATCATCATTTTCAAAAGACTGTTAAGACCCTGTCAACCTCACAGTTATTATTCAGAGATGCAAGAGAGTGAAAAACTTGATCTGCATGCTTACTTGTCAAATCTAACAGCCATTTTTATTACATCTGGATCTTCCATTTGATCATCTTCATCTTGCATCTTGGTTTCGAAAGATGTTTTCTTTGCTTCAAAAACAGCTGTGGTTTCTTCATAGAAGTCACCCATTTCAAAGACTTCACTATTCAAACAGAATTCCTTTATATTAGAGATCAGTTTATACATTTTTGTATCACATTCATGACAGAAAAAGAAAATGTAGAAAACAATTGTGTTTATAGTATATGTTAAGAGTACAGAGGATGAAGTGGAAGTGTGGCTATATTCTGCACAGTGACATTACATTGTTTCTCTTTCAATTCTTACCATGCATTGTTGAGCTACAAGTAGAAAAAGAATGTTCTGATTTCCAGCACTACATATGCAATTTGTAGCCTGGAAGTGCACACAGAATCAGTCAGAAATACAGATCCTGCAATGTTCAAGTTATTAGCTCATTTAGTAACTTGCAGTTGGATGAATCAGCAAACAAACACCTCAGAGTGACTCCTGGTGCATTAGCTCCACAAGGGCAATACAAGCAAAAGGTAGGAAAAAGATTCTTCTTCTAATTATAGTGAATACTATAAGCAATAAACATTACAGCATCCAAACCTCTCAAAATCTCAGATTTTCTGACTTCAGAGTATTATTCATAAGCCCAAATAAAGAGAAGAGTGAACCAGGATTTTAGTCAAAGGCAAAAGCCTCAAACCCTTTTAAATTTCAAATTCATGGCAGGCTGGATCTAGTTTGAAAAACTGAGACTATTGATTTTCTGCAGATGATAATGGCAATAAAACCTGCACCATAAAATAAACTTTTACTTTCTGTGATGAGGATACTGGTTGATATGGGGCTGTTCAATGACAAAATGAATTCTGCCCACAAAGCCATCTCCAATGCTCCAAGCAAAAAAGCAATGAAGCTGAACAACACTAACTTATGCTTCTAAGGGATGGCAATTTATTACATACTGCTATGTATATGTTTTGTGGGAAGAGCAGCAGGCTGTTCTCTTGCATTCAGCACTGAGATTAAAGCTCATATGGCTGGTACCCATCCTCACCACCAGGAGACAGCAGAATTATGCACTATTTTTGTCTGAAAATAAACTGGTGCATTTTAAAAAACTGAATGTTCCTCAGTTATCTGGACATTAAACAGGTTGTTCAGAACAGGGGTTAAAAGACCAAGTTTGCTGGCAGAAAGCAGTTTCATAAGTTGTCAAATGGCTCTCTCTGTCCCCCTCTCCTGCACACACATTGCTTTAGCCCATTTTGAAGTTGGTATTCCATCACATGTACAAAAACTGAGAGTTTGATTTTGGAAGCCACTAAAGAATTGTTAGTTATAGCACACAAACCCCACATTTTTACATTAGATCCCTATCCAGCATTTATGTGTGTGAACTGCAACCCCTCTAATTACCTCTGTAAAACTGTTACTTTACAGTATTTATTTTACATACTATGCATTGCTACTCATGCAGCAGAAAACACCACCACCCTTTGGGTTAAGACTTTATTGAAGTTGCAAAAGATTTGAGTTGCAATCTCTACTATATCTTTTTTCCTAAACTCAAAATCTATATTCAAAATAGATTGTCTGTTAGCATAGTAAATGTGTTAAATTCTTTAAGTTGCCAAAGTGAAAAGTAACTTGCAAAGTTTAAATGTTGTTCATGGATTCCACTGCTCCTTTAGGAATAATTTAGTCTAGCTCCCTTTATATATGCAATACAAATTCCCTTCATTGTACTGTAATGTAACAATCATGGACAGAATTATTTATAGAAAGCCAAAACTGGTAAAAGGCAATAAAATGGCAGAAGGATTGCAAGCATTTCCATTCATTTTGAACATGAACAGAATGCTGACTAGAGCTTGCTAGAAACTAATAAATTATTTTTCAAATATTTCAAGCTTTCAACATTTCCATCCATTTTCATGCACATTAGATATCATACAGTTTCAGACTGTTAATTTTATAAAAAAACAAGGAGACTTCCCCTCCCTTCCATCAGAAGGATAATCTTTATAACAACATGGTTATGACACATGCCACCTCAGAGCTTTATCTTGCTCCATTTGGGATGTTTCCAAATTTGAATTCCCCTAATTCTGTGCAAATTCTTTATTCACCTGCCTATTTTATGGTTTCTCTCAAAATTTTTGTTTTTACATTTCCGTCTATCCCACTGAGAAACTTCATCCAGTCTGTATCAGATATGCAAGATGACAAGATTCTTTAAAACTACTATATTTCCTCAAAAAGATTGCCATTATTCATTAGGATACTCCAGGTATGAAAAGCAGCACACAAAACTACATTTAAGTACCAGACAACCCTGATACATGGTTTTGAGTTTCTAAGTGTTCTTTTTAAAACAAATACGTTATAAATATTCCAGTAACATTAAAAACCCCACATGCAAGAGGAAAAGCTAAATCAAATAAATATCCTTGGAAGAAAACAAGTTCCACAAAATTTCAGACAAGCTGAAATTTTTCTTAATCACTTAATACAAATACTGGATAAATGCCTGTCACTCAGTGAAGCAACACTCAAATTAGTGTGCTGAATATAAAGAGTTTTAGGGTTAAAGGTTTAACACCTAAGCATGGAGGAAACCTGGAAAAGTTTACCCTGTTATTTCACATCTCCCATCTGGATTTTTTTAGGGGTTTTTACAACTTCTCCTGACAGTGTGAAACACCAGGCAGTGCTAGACAGAGATGTGGGGTGCAAGTTTGACAGAGTAGAACTCCCTTTCTGAAGTCCATGCTTACCAGATCTCCTGTGTGGACTGTGCAGCGTGCAGCTTCTTACCCTGAGTAGTTTCCAACTGTTCTCTTAACATCTGACACAAGCAGTATTTAGTGTTGGTGTAGTGATTGTCATATCTCACTGCCTGATGGAAAGAGACAAAGAATTTAAAAACACACCAAACAAATCTATACTGCACATGGTCTCTTGATGACTTTCACAACCATTTTTGAAAGGCAAACCACAGTGCAGTCTCCTCAGTAACATATTCAACACTACCCATAAATGTGACTATAATTTAATTATTTTGGCATGACTTCACCAACTGAAGTTCAACTGACTCACATACTTCTGAAGAAAGAGTTGACCTGTTTACATCATTGACTAGCAATGCACTGATATTTAAGTAATGGTTAACAGCAAGCTCAAATTAAATAAAAAAGAATTTGAATTGATTACGTGATCAAAGTTACAGATTTCTGACTAATTTCCTATTACATCATTAAAATCTTTTCTTTTGAATAATGGATAAAACTTTATATTTTAGATGACTTAGCTAATAGAGCTACAGTACTACAATACAGCATTACTTTATTGGCAAATCATTCCCTTCGCTTCCCTACTGTGAATACTTCTTGACAGTATTTGTGAAAAGTAATTAATTTCTAAAAGTGAATCTAGGAGCAACTGAGTATTTAATACTCCTTCACTTTTCTGTTCAATGTTGTAAATTTAATATTGTATACTGCATATAATAATCTATTCCATTTGTACAACTGTGACTTCAAGAGAGTTGGACTACATATTTTTAAACCTCTTGACATTTTTAGATAGCCTGGTAAGTCTCATAAATGTTCCCAAGAAACTAGGGCTAAAAAGCATGTTTTCTGAATACAGATTTCTGAACATTTTTTTTTCTGAACCAAATCAAACAGAGGAAGCAAGGGTTGATTGCAGGACTCATGTCACATGTACTATGTTAAAATACCCTCAGAACCAAGACTTTGAAATGGAGTTAAGATACTGCAGTAAGATTTGGAGTAACAATTCTAAACAATGTTAATTACAAATAAGTTCTTAAAAAAAGCATACATATTTGATGTAATCTTGCATGACATCCTTCAAGGGGCAAAACCCCTCTTTTCTGAAGATAGAGGGGTTCCACATGGCAGCACGAGCAATCATGACTGATGAGGCAGCTGTTGCTTTCTGGAAGGTCTCAATGTCTGCATATTCTTTGATGAAGTCATGAGATCCTCCACTAAAAATTAACAACACTAATATAATTAATCATGGCTCTTTTTCCTGCACTTGGAAATCTTAAGCACAGGCATCTGACCATAATGAGATAATTAGTCCAACTTACTTTGCTATTACTGGAATGGAGACGGCTTCAGATATGGCCTTGATCACATCACAGTGGACAGGGTGCTGAGGCCTCTCCTCCTTCTTCCTTTCCAACAAACAAACAAACAAACAAACAAACAAAAAAAGACAAGACCAAGGATTTCCTCAGGAATTTATAGATCTCTAAACCACAGCAGAGATGACACAAGGATTATTGGGATATACTTGTTTCAGCTTATTTATTTTATATATTTGATTTTTTAGAAACAAAGTATGCAAGTTAATTTTAGTTTTATTTGGTCTTTGAGAAAAAAACGTTTAGGACAAGAGCAGCAACAAGTTCAATTCCTTAATTACTGACCTGATTTCCTAGAACATCAATTCAGTTAACAGCTGAAATTAGAACCACATATTACCTTTAGAGTATAGAGTATACTCACATCAGTCATATACTGTGCTACAGTGATCAACAAACTAAAAAAAAAACCTTTTTGCCCAAAATCAATTTACCTCACATGGACTGCAATGGCAGCAATGCCAGTTTTCTCTATTCTCTTCACCAGATTCACAGTCTCCTCAACCTGAGGGACAAGATAGACTGACATGATTTTAATTCAAAGCAAAAGGAATAACTATCATGTGACCATTCTACAAACAAATGCTGGGAATCTTCTTTTATCTAGAGGGATGTGATTCCTGTCTTTCATCAATAACACAACATGTACAACCATTTAATACATACTTCAATTAAAGAACTACATGCTATGGAAAAAGTAAGAACACATTTTCAATGCTTCCTTGAACCTATAGATTACAAACTTTCTCAAACCAGGTAACATAATACTCTGTAGCAGGAGAATATTTTCCAACAGGTTTTCAGACTGTCAAAAATGATTGGAACATTTGACTAGCAAGTCCTCTCTAATGACTACTCTGTAAACTCTAATTAAAATGCTTTTCAGTAAGAGGATGTCTTCTGAAATCAACCTAACATGCAATCACATAAATAATCCTCTCAGATGTCTCTTAAAACTGTTAACGAGCATCTAAAAATTCTAAGGATATTTGAACATGCGCAGTAAATCAAAAGGCCCAGTATATCTTCAAAGAGGTAAAATGGTCTTAATAAGCAGGAATAAAATTGACACACTGCTGCATTAGCCTGTCTTGTGCATCTTTAGGGAAAGGGAGAATGAAAAAAAGGTAAGGCAAATTTTCCTTTCAAAAGCTGGAGGAATATCTGTGGCTCATCCCAAACGTATCAGATTCAGTCTTTGGAAACTGCAATGTCCCAGCTGGCAGGGATGCAGAGCCAGAAGCTCACCTGCTGTTCTGATGGATGACATTATGCAAAACCAGCTTGAAACAAAAAGGAAGAGGCTCTAGGGTAAAGCTGCCAGTTCTCTGATTTAGTACTTCAGAACCAAAATGATCTTAGACTGGGTTACTGATTCTTTTCACACAAGCTTCATTTGTTTATCCCAATGCATAAATGACTTCTGAACAAAGCTGGCTCAGGTACAGTTCATCCATCTACTGAAATATCTATTTAGGTCATATGCAATCATAGTACCTAGGCAGGTAATTAAATACCCAATTGCAAAATAATCAGTCTTTAAAAGAGAAGGCCCATCATCTCTTGGAAGTTTAAAAATATGTAGGAAATTCGTTTGTAAAAAAAAAAAAGATAAAAAACAGTAAGGAAGCTACATCAACTCTAAAGAAGTCTGGAAAAATATCCTGAAAAAGACAGACCCTGTAACTTCATTGGCTGTCCTAACTGCAAGAACAGGAAAACAGTGAGGAAGAAAAATTAGTGTGAAAGAACAGAAACAATCATCTGTTGGCTACCCCATGTGAAAAACAGGAACTAACAGCATCTACTGGCTGCTCGAGGGGTGCTGTTCTACACCCTTTTGTACCTCTATAACATAAAAATGATTTAGTTGAGAAATTTAGAGGATAAAAGCCTCTGTGCTCTTGCATATCATGGAATCTGACAGCCCCACAATCACAGTCTCTGTGCACCTGCAGGTCACAGCTAGGTCCCTTTAGGCTGGGACAGCACCCCAAGCAGAAATTGTAATTCCAAGTGCTATTTCACAGCAACAGGCGTACAGTGAAACATACTACAACAACATATATTCTAACTGATAGTAAATCAGTGACAAGTAACAGCTGAACACTTCAGCACAACAATTTATGTTCTTACTGAGGGCAAAATGCGGATTTTGCAGGTTACTGGTTTACAAATTCCTTTAACAAGGGTGGTCAATATCTGAAAACAATAAAAAGAAGACAAAAAGCTGATCACAACAGTGGCATTACTAAAACTCTCCTCCTCTCTTGAAAATAAGCTAGAAAAATGTATCACTATTCCTCTATAAAGAATCTTACATGCCAGACACACATACACAATCTGTAACTGAATATACAATTTTATCCAGTAGATACACAAGGCTACTTCTAGTCTAAGACATTTTTACTTCCACTTC
Source organism: Nicator chloris (assembly GCA_013400495.1). Lineage (NCBI taxonomy): Eukaryota > Metazoa > Chordata > Aves > Passeriformes > Pycnonotidae > Nicator > Nicator chloris. The sequence goes on from WAAE01022006.1 coordinate 7,036, forward strand.
TTTGTTGATTTCAAATGGATTTTTAGAGAGCAATTAACTGCTGCTGGAGTTTTGAAATTGCTTTTAATATGATGTAACCAGTGAACTCTGATAATTTCAAATTACATCCACAGACACGGAAAACTTGCAAATATTGCACCACACTGGAATTCTTTAAACTGAAAAAAAAGAAGGTAGCAATTTTATAGTCCAGATAATGGCAAGGAGAACTAAATCAGGAATATTTATCTATAACCTTAACTAACTCCAGTGTCCTAAACTAAGTATTCTACTCTAGTGATCACAAATTTGTTGTCTATGCAAATCATTTCTGCTGCCAGTAGAGCACAGTGCACAATTCTTTCCAAGGCAGCTCCAAGCCCACCAGGTGATACTTACAGACTCTATTTTGTCAGGATCAGACAACAGTGCTGCTCCCATCCCTCCCTGGGAAAACAGACAGAAGCTGTTACCCACTAGGCAAACACATTTTTCAACTCAATTGTTTTGCCTAATAGCAGACCACAACAAAAGCACAATGCTATATTAAGGAAAAAATGGCAAAATTTAAAATACAGGAGCGTTAGCGAACACCTTGGTGCAACATTTCTTAGACCTGTATCAGAATAATTAAGCAGTAATTCAGGGCATCAACTTGTTCTCATCACTTTAGGGAGCAGACAGGATTTCAAAAGCTATTTTTAGCAAATATAATCATCCATTTTCCCCTCATTAAGTGACAGCTGAACAGATTTATTATTTTAACATTGCACACTAGAGCTCAGAGGTCTTTAAGTCAGTTCTTGCTGTCTACATACTACATTTTAAAAAAAGATACTAAGGCAAATTAAGTGCCTTTATTGAACAGCAATAATGAACAATTAACACAATTATGAACAATTTATTATTTTAGCTGTTCTTCCCACCCTGTTTCATCTGCTTACATAGATGCAGAGGCCAACAACTTTTTTGTACCCAGAACTATTGTTGGAGAATTAACCAGCAGTTGAACTTCTGATCTTTCACCCTAGTATAGGACAGATATTTTGGTGTTTTGTTCTTAATTATGGTTCTGTGGAGCATTTAACATCAAAATGGAGCACCACGGTCCAATTTATTGATCATTTTTCTCTACACCAAGTGGCTTAACAGTGCTAACAACCCGTTTGAGTGCTCTGTGCTAGTCACAGACACAGAACTAATTTAGAATGCATGTGCTCTATTACAAAAAAAAACAAAAAAACAACCAAAACCTAAACAACTCCACCAGGTTTTAACTGATCCGTGGTCCTCCCATTTAAAACTGACAAACAATTGAATTCAGCATTACTAAGCTGTGACTGTTTTTTGCCATCTATTTGCTCAGATGACAAATTGTGATCTGAATTTTTATTAAGGCTAGGCAGAACTTATTTCACTCACCCAACAAATTAATGACTTCAGAAGAATATTTAAAAAACCCTAAACAAATCACTTCATTTTATCTAGCCTTTAAGAATTTAGTTTTCTAACAGCCTATGTTATTTTACTGTATTAGGGCCATGACACCTTCTAGAGTGGTCTGTTTACTACAAAAAAATTAAATTTCATTTTTCTCTACATCAAAATTTTACTGCTTGAATTTGAAAACCAGACCATGTATTCCACACTCCATACCTCCAAGATAGAAAAGGCTCATTTAAGAGTAATCAAAATCCACTTGCCTTGGTAGAATATTCTTTTGGGCATCCCATGTTGATATCAATACCAGCCACATCACCCTCTCTGAAAGAGAAGGAAAAATTAAAATATTAGAACAAGAATCAAGAAACAGATATCTTTCCAGGCAATTTGTTCCATCATCATCAAGACTTAAATGAGAACTTGAGGTAAAATTTATTTGAACTTCTGAATTTTTAGCTTCTCACTTATTTAAGTTAAATATATAAATCTTAATGATGGTCTGAAGATCAGATTGTCCACAGGTTTCAATAACCAGCGCTGTGCAGAAGCTGCAAATACTCATCTTAAATACCTTCTATATACTTAATCCTATATACAGTGTATCCACCACTAAATTCATCATTACCACTACAGCAAGTCCTATTGAAACTTCCATCCATTTAAATGGAGGCTTAAAACCACCTTTCTGAGAGCCACTTTTCATTTCTGCACAATACATTACTGGAGGCTTTAAACCACAAACAGTAAGGGACACTTTCAGGTATATTGGTCTTGCAGCTGTTCAATACCCAGGGAAATTCATACTGGAGAGATCAAGGACACACTTGTACGAGCAAAAAGCCATCCCAGCACAGAATTTATGCAGTTGAACTTTTCCTGGTTCTATCAAGAGCTAACTTGATGTGCTAAATTGTAAAAAACTGTCTTCTACAATAATTCCTCTGTACAGAAAATCCCAGACAAACCCATGGTGGGAAGGGGGTGAGACAACATGACTTACACAAGCTTAGCTACTGCCAGGGCTCTTTCAGCATCTGCTGAACCCTGTTGGTAAAAGAAGAGGATTTATAATTACAAAATATCATCAAATTAATAAAAACCCAAGGTGCTTACTTGCACATGTGTACAACTATATTTTTTCTGAACATTTAGGACAGACAGCGACCCACTCAGAGGCACACTGGATACTTAAAACATTTAGAGCATGTACTGGAGTCAGCCACTGGATGATAAAAGGTGATACAAAAAAGGATCCAAAGAGGCCTGTCTACCCTCTTCACCTGCAGCAGTATCAAATGTTCTTAGCCCCTCAGCAATAGATACCTATTTTAATGTTCTTAAGAAGCTCCACTAACAATTCTACAGACTCTACAAGGAACCTATTTCAGGGCTACATTACCATGAAAAAGTTCTTTTCAGTATCTAATGCAATCCACTCATGCTTCTCTCTCCCTCCCTCCAAGCCCATCATCTAGTGTCCTACACAGAGTGGTCTCTAGGAGCAAATTACTGTCTTCTTCTCTTCAGCAGAGAGAATCTTTAATCCATTTGTGCAACGCTAATGCACAAATTAATCCTCTCTTATCTATACTAAACTATGTCCTTTCTTTCAGTCTTTCCAGTGAGACTGTTTACAGGACAGTACAAAACTTCAACATGTGATCAGACATCAGCACAATTTATTTTCCACATCCTTAAGTTCAGAAATGGATCTAAAATACCTGTTACAAAAACAGGTGCTGGAGAGCACAGAGGTTATCTTAATCACCTCTTCTGTAAACAGCTGTAAAGAAAGCTTACAATGTAGAATCTTGATTTGTACCAACAGCTCAGAAATTCAGAAACACATTTTGTGTGAAACTTTACCTGCCCCTGAAATACCAAGAAATTGACAGTCTGCATCAGGGAGAGCTGCTTTAGCCTGACATCAACATATCACCAACACTACCTCGTTTAACTACGTTGTTAGAAGAGTATCTGGTTTCTTACCATTTGGAAGACAACATGTTCTCTCTCCCTTTCACAAGTTCTAAAAACAATTCTTTCATTAGGTGCAACAAAGTCCACTGTTTCAAGTACTTCTGTATGAAATAAGAAACAGATAAAACAGACAAAAATTCTATACAAATGTAAAAAATTTAAAAAGTAATATGACTATGTCATTTGTAAATAAATGAAATGCCATCAAAGTAATTTGATGTTCTTTGAAAAGTATCAAGCCCAATGATGACTCAGCCAGAATGAACAGTACTATTTTTGGGAAGGGACAGGAGGAGAGAGGAGATTTGTAATGAACTTCTGTTTTCCAGCAGGGACACTGCAAACAGCTGTTTCTACGCTGCTCAAACAGGGCCAGGTCTCAAAGATACCTTTTTAAGAACTTGCAATGACAATCATGTTATTCCAAGTCCAGTCCATGGACTTAAAGTTAATAAATGAATGATAAACAGTGACATCTTGTATGTGTTGCTTCCTTATTGCAGTAGACTAAAAGGTGTGTATATTATCATGTCACAAATAGCTAACCTTTAAAAAGAGTCATGATTGGAAACTGTCTCTACTGCAGTCCAAACAAACTGGAAGTCTGAAACTATAGAGCAGCAGACAGGTCTCAGGTAGCACTTCAAAAGCTTACTGTAAGCCCCTAGACACAAATCAGTGAGTATGTACTGATACATCACTATAATCGCTAGAAAAATGCTTCAGAGAAATGACTGCCCTTTCTGTTAACTAGAAACGAGACTTCTTACAGGTATTATCAAAAGAAATGCCATACTTACCATTTATAACCCTCTTACACTGCAGCATCTTTATGTCAATCAGCTCCTGAGTAGAAAGCATAAAAAATCTCAGTGAGTTGAATTGCTTCAGCCAGTCAGCTCTGAACATTTGCCTATTTTATTAAATAATTATCTAGAGAGACCAACTTCCCTGAGCAATCTGTCCCAGTACCTCAGCATTCTCTAGTTAAAGAAATTCTTACTAACATCTAATCTAAAGCTCTCCTCTCTTTAGTTTAAAACTGTTCCCCCTTGTCCTATCACTATCTGTCCTCGTAAAATGTTCCTTTCCCTCTTTTTTAAAAGCCCCCTTTAACTACTGGAAGGGTTCAACGAGGAGAGAGCCTTCTCCAGAGAGAAAAATCCCAGTTCTCTCTCCCTTAGAACCTTCTCCAGAGAGAAAAATTCCAGTTCTCTCTCCCTTAGAGCCTTCTCCAGAGAGAAAAATCCCAGTTCTCTCTCCCTTAGAACCTTCTCCAGAGAGAAAAATTCCAGTTCTCTCAGCCTGTGTTTGTAGGAGAGGTGCTCCAGCAGTCTGATAATAAACCTTCACCTAAAGGGATTTCTCACGCATGTTCCACACAGTTCTTGTGCTGAGGACCTCAGACCTCAATTTCAGCCAGCTTAAAAAAAAGTGTTTAAGAAACAAGGAGAGCAATGCTATGACTGAAATATATGGATGCACAGCAAAACTAACCAGATGAGACATTAAGTCAGTCTTCAAAGTTCTTTCAAAGTTCTGACTCTACTGAAAAAAAAAAATACATTAAAAAATACTACCCCCCCAAACACAAATAAAAGTACAACTTGAGAAAATGGTGTTATGTTGTTATGGTGTTTTGTCTAAATTACTTGAAGTTACTGAACAGCCTTAAATTATGGATTTGCCATAACTTGAGAATGGCTCAGAGAAATGCCTCAAGACATAGTGATTCTTCTTTCCTCGTTTTTAATGAAAAATTATATGTAAAAAGAACCAGCCATACAATGCAAAAAAGTCCATTTGTATTTTCCTTAATAATAATGTTATCAGATAAAACCGCCTCATCTGCTGCTTCTCCATACCTCACAGTACACGATATCGGCACCATAGTCCAGAGCAAGCAGACGCATTGGCAGTGTTCCCACTCGCACCATTGGAGCCAGGATCTTCTTTCCGCTAAAGCACAGCGGTGTGTTCACAGTCATTCCTGTTGCTGCACCACCTGAAAGAGAGAGCCCAGGGGAACTGCCATGGAGTCTCATTTCCCACCCGCAAACGCAGACGTGTCCTTTGCCGGGAAGGGGTGGTGGGTGCCCCGCCAGGTGTGACAGGGCGCGCCGGGCAGCGGGGACCGGGCTCACCCAGCGTGAGGGCGCCGGGGGATGCCCCCCGCCACACGGGCTCCTTCCCGAGCGAGGGGCCCCGCGCCGCCCCTGCCAGAGCCCCTCAGGGCCGCGTCTGCGGCGCGGTGACGGCGCGGGGAAGGCTCTCAGCCAGCAGCGGAAAACGGCGAAAGAAGGGACCGGCACCGCCTGCCACACTCACCCTCCTCGCGTGGCTCTGCCGCTCTCCGCGGGGCGGGGAGACCCGGGCCCAGCGCCTCTTTCAGGCGTCATCGGGCAGCGCCGCCGCCCCACGTGGTGGCCGCGATGGCGCTGGGCCGGGCCGGGCCGGCGCTCGCCCTCCCGCTGCTGCTGCCGCGACGGCCGGCGGGCAGCGGGACAGCGGCGGCGGGGAGCCCGCAGGGCCCCGGGGCCGTAGTGCGTGTCCCTTGGGCCCTTCGGCAGCGCTTGCAGCGGGGCGCGCAGCGCCGGCGGCGCGGACAGGAGGAGGCGGCGGCGCCGCGTCCTGGGAAGCTGCTGCTGCGGAGCCGGCGGCCGGAGCTGAGCCAGCCCCGCTGGCAGACGGTGGGGCGCTGGGAGCAGCCGCCGTTGGTGTCGGCGGGCTGGAAGCACCGGAAGGCGTACGGGGATTACTTCCAGCTGGAGCCCTCGCAGGAGGCGGCTCCCGCCCTGCAGGCGCTGCCGGCTGAAGCGGGACAGGGCCCGACCTTCGCCGAGCTGGGGCTGCAGCCGGCGCTGTTGGCCGGCCTGGAGCGGCTCTCCATCGGCCGGCCCACGGCCGTGCAGCGCCTCGCCATCCCCGCGCTGCGCCGCGGCCGCAGCGCGCTGTGCGCCGCCGAGACGGGCAGCGGAAAGACGCTGGCGTACCTGCTGCCGCTGCTGGAGCGCCTCCTCGGCCGCCCCGAGGCGCCGGCGGAGGCGGGGGGGCTGCGGAGGCAGCTGCGGGCGCCGCCGGCGGGCCCCGCCGTGCTGCTGGGCACTCCCGGCGCGCTGCGGGAGGGGCTGCGGCGGCGCTTCCTGGCCCTGGAGAGGCTACGGTGGATGGTGCTGGACGAGGTGGACTCACTGATGGACGAGTCCTTCACGGAGCTGCTGGAAGAGATCCTGGCACACGCGCCCCTGGCCGCCGGCGCTCCCCGGGCAGCCGGTCCCGACGAGGAGAGGACACAGGTGGTGGTGGTCGGAGCCACCTTCCCTGCGGGGCTCAGCGAGACGCTGTCGAAGTTCACTGACGTGAGCCGGTTTGTCAACCTCAGCACCCAAAGCCTGCACCGCCTGCCGCCTCACGTCCTGCAAAAGTTTGTCCGCCTCAAAGGCCGGGACAAGCTGCCTGAACTGCTGCAGCTGCTCAAGGAGCGCCCATCATCTGGCGGGGCTGTTCTCATCTTCTGCAACAGTGCCAGCACTGTCAACTGGCTGGGCTATATCCTGGACGACCACAAAATCAAGCACCTGAGGTTGCAGGGGCAGATGTCGGCAGCTGCTAGAGCTGGCATCTTTGCCTCTTTCCAGAAGGGTGACGTGTCTGTCCTTGTCTGCACTGACCTTGCCTCGCGGGGGCTGGACACCAGCAGTGTGCAGCTAGTGGTCAACTATGATTTCCCAGACACCCTGCAGGACTACCTGCACCGTGCCGGGAGAGTTGGCCGGGTTGGGAGCAAGGCACCTGGAGCTGTGGTTAGTTTTGTCACCCATCGGTGGGATGTGGACCTGGTACGGAAAATAGAGACTGCAGCCCGGAAAAGGACAGGTCTCCCAGGAATGGACTCTATTAATAAACCTTCACCTAAAGGAGGTTGATTCAGGTTGCCAGGCATTCCCTAGTAGGGGCTTACCTTGAGGTCATTAAGGCAGAGTGCATGAGCTGCTGTGTGTAAGGCAGATTAAAAGAATAGAGTTGAGTTTCAGAACCAAGTGATCAGGTTAACTTTGTGCACTGTTCTGGAAGCTGCAGTATTCATTTGCACAACCATCACAACATGTGGCTTTCCCAAAGGAAACTAGTGAGTAACAGAATGCTTTTGGAGAATATTGAAGAATTACTTCATCAGTTGATTTGGTTTACTTTTTTTGAGACATAATTTAAATTCAAATCCAAATGAAAGTATGTCTGTATGATATACATCTCTATTGCATTTCATTACTGCCCACCACCATCAGCTAACATTCATTATTAAAATTTAAAAATTGCTACTGTGGCAGGAGAAAAAAACTGACCAGTTACAGATACAAAGGATTAAGGGACAAAGGATACTTGATTTTCTTGTGATGTAGCAGTTCATTCAGAGAATTCTAGACTGGGTACCTGTAAAGTACAGTGGGAAAGAGAAGGCACAATAATGCTTGAGGCTCCGTCAAGGCCTTAATTTGTTATTTTATGGTTACCTTTCACTGAGAAATGGGATCTTGCTCCTTCATGTTATAATAAATAAAAATTAAAAAGCCCTAAAGTGTTTCCTGCACATTTTTTTTCTGCGTACTGTAGTGATATATCCGGTTTCTGAACTGGCTGAAAAAAACTAAAAAACCCCAACTCCATCACACTGGAAGATGTCTTCTGTTTAATGAAAGAAGTGTGTTGACTCACAGGTTCTAGTGACTCTCATGTAACAGTGAAGGGTAGGTTTTCTTTTGAATTTTGTGCCTTTGTCCTATTTTGCTTCAAACCAAGGGAGTTGAAGTGAGGCTGAGATTATTTCATATCTAGCTGCTAGTTTGTATCCATGGTAAATAATCACACAAATAAGCATTTTAGCTCTGATTTTTTCTGCACTGATTTGCCACAACCCTTTCTTTTAGTGGCTGTTTTTCCCAAGCTATCCAGTTTAGGCTGTGCAATCACTCAGAATGTAGAAATAGTAGATTTCACAGCATGAGGTCTTAATCTAGTTCCTAAGGAAATAATAAGCTGGAGTTACTCTTAGTATACTGAGAGTGAAAGTTCAACAAAGAGAAAACTTGCACACATTGTCACCTCTTGCTATGCTTTTTAGCTTTCAAATGTTTAACTTTAAGTAGCCTTGTTCTCACGCATGTTCTTGTAAACAATATAGATGTTTACATTCTTTCATGAGAGTAGAGTTCTTTTGATAGACACCTGTCTTGACCAGTATGGTTGGAGAGGTGGTGACATTGCTTACCAATCATACTGGTCTGTTTACTATACTATATATATAGAGTCAGTGATGTAATAAAGTTAGTCCTCTTAGTTAAACTGAAGTCAGAGTCCATGTAGTCAACCTAGTGTGTCGCTGTGACAGTCACCCAAGAATCAGGCAATGACTTCATCCTATTGTACATGTGCTCTGTTCATATTGCACACTTAAGGAGCTCTCAAAAGAAGTTACAAACAGCAGTAAAATTATTTAATATGATAGCTCCCAAGTTTTAGAATTATAGTGAGAGAGTGATCCATTCGGAGTCTGGAAACCCATTCATTGCATGAACAGCAAGTAACTTGTAGTTTAACTTCTGTAACTCACATTTTTACAGTCTATGAACAGGTCAGTCTGGATTGCAGCACACAAATACTAAACACATTGAATAAACACATTAGACAAAACATTGAATGAAATTCTTTCAGCCATTTGCTTCCTACTTTTGAAGTAATATGCACTTTATATAGTTACGAGAAGTAACCTTGAACTTGTTACAAATGCCCGTACCTTGTTTTTGCTGGAGCACTGTTGATCACAACAGTTTGTCAAAAAAAACCCAAACAACCCAAAAAACCCCTCACTACAAATTTTGGGCGTTTATATACTAAAATGGCTAATAAAAAGCCTGGATAGACTCAACACTGTATTTACCAATAAAGCCCTTTGCAGACAGTACTTTCAAACAAAATCACAGTTTTTTAAGCATATATTGAGAAATACCACTTTCCTATTGTTGCTCACCAAGAGACAGTTGCTGGAGCCAGTGATTAACAGCAGTAATTACATGCAAGAGCACACAGACACTCAGACCCTGGGATGTATAAGCTGATACAGAGCCAGCAAATGCAGACAGCCATGCCACTGACACATCAAGTGAAAGGTGTAATTGCCCAATAGGTAAATGCTACTAAAAGTCTTCAAGGAGATTTAGAGACCTTGCCACCCGTAGTGAGCTCAATGTGTATGCAGCTCACACATGGTCAAATCTGTTGAAGAAACAAAGACATCCAAAGACTTTAGTTTGACTTCTCCCAAATTGCTCTCTGAATGTCACATCACTCATTATTCACATCTCAGTGACTGTTTACAGACATAATTAACTGCTGCTCCTTGCCTGTACATATTCTACCTTCTGTGTAAATCCTGTTTTAGATCCTATGGTCATAACTACAACTTCGTTTGGGCTCTACCTTACGGGCATTCAGATAATTCTGTTGCACATAGCCCAGCATCTAGCAAGGTACCCTAGGACAGCCTCTGTCACATATCATCACAGCAAGAGGGACATATGTCTCCTACCCCTGCAGTAACTTGGCAAAGTCCACACTTTTGCAGACTCCACCATTCCCTGGAATGCACTTGTATGCATGTTCTCCCCAGACAGAACCCTCTTCCCTCCTCTTCCTCCTGAAACATATTTGTGAGGCTGGCTCACACATTTGTGGTGGAGTGTGTGGTAGAGAAGTTCTCCATGCGCATTCTGGTCAGTTTCTCAGCGGACACCGGCCGCAGGAAGAGCTTGCAGGTGAAGACTTGCCGGCAGGCCTTGCGGAAATTCTCCGAGAGGAAAGCGTAAAGGATGGGGTTGATGCAAGAGTTCCCGTAGGCCAAGCAGTGAGAGATGATGCGGAAGGTGAAGGAGATGTTGTTCAGGGGAAAGTGCCCAAACTCTGCCCACATGGTGATGACGTGGTGTGGCAGCCAGGAGAGCAGGAACACTGCAACCACAAGAAGCACTGTCTGTGCTGTCTGGAAAAGAGAGGATCGTGTATTAAATGGTCACAGTGATCAAGTGAGTCTGTGGAATGAGTGAGTTTGCTTTCCTCTGTCAGTAGTGAAAGCAGCATAACACAGGCAACACTGACAACTCCCAACGGGGCAAATTATGACAATATGAAAAAGCATGCTAAAAACCCTGGTAAACTTGGATTGACTGGTTTTGGCTCAAGCAAATAACTATAGACAGTTGAGGTAGCGCCTGTAAAACTTCAAACAGTTCAAAGGCTTTGACAATGCTAGCTGTATTACAAGAAAGAGTGGAAATAATATTCCCTAACATTTGGAGGGTGAGGAATATTAAGGCTATTGAAAATAGCTGCAGAGGAAAACAACTTGCAAGTAAGCTCAGCACTGAGAGGAGTAACAAAGGCTGGCCTGAGGAGGAAGGTTTTTCCAGTATCTTCCCTATGACGGGAGAAACCCAGAAAACCAATGCATAGGGAGGGGATTTTTTTTTTAAATACACAATGCTCATTGTTAGACAGATCCCTAGCTGGGTGATGACCTGAGGGAGGCTCCCTGTGCCTGTGAGATCCCAGCCTGTGCTGCCTGGGTTGGAGGTGTGCCCCTGCAGTGCTTGCTCCTCAGTTAGCTGGCCAGCCTCTGGCACAGTCTGTCATTTGTAAGTCCCGAAGCTTGACCTGAGGTAAAATTTTTCTGAAAACAATGTTCTTCGAAATCTCCATACAAAATGAATGTTAACAGTGACAGTAAATAAAATTAAGCTGTAACTCACTTCAGCTTTCCTTCTGTAAGACCCTGAGGCCTATGGGAGCAGGACTGCACTTTTTAAGTTTAAGAAAGCTAGTAGTGTTGCTTTTCTCTCATTTTCTACTTCTAGAACACTGAGTGAATGCCTAGCAAAGGTCAGAGATTACTGACTCGGGGGCCATGACATCCTTTCCTGATGTTTTTGTAGGGCTAATTCCACCTGACCTCATGAATTTTCAAAAATACAAATGGTAGTGTAAAGTGAGCAATTTTTCTGTATTTAATCCCTCAGTTTTGGGGTTCTGTTGCAGATGTATAGCTGGTGACTTCCCTCCTCTTGCCTCACTTGGTTCTCTGCACGTCTGCTTTTTAACTTTGTATTTAGTGTTTCTCCTTTGTATTTTATTTTAATTTTTTTAAATTGTCATTTTAATAAATGTAACAAATTGCAAACATGCAGATGATATCCTTGACCTGAGGAGAATTGTTGTACAAGTAGCAGAAAAGCAGTGGAGAAAAATTAAAATTTGGGTTTCATTTCAGCTCAAGATTTACAGCCTTACTAGTCTAGGTCAATGCTTCTGTCAATAATTCCCTTGCATGATTTCAAGTGAATAGTGTAAAGTTACTTTCCTAGAAAAGGGATAATTTTCTGGTGAACAGAAATTCATTTAGTCAGTGGTTATCACAGCTACATTTAGTTAAATTAACTACATTAACCTCTCTAAGAAAGACATTATTGCATTAGATCAAGACTACAATACAAGTAAAAAAAGGGATTTCTGTCAAATAGGTCTCTCAAATAAGGTTCTATTAACTTTGAAAGGCAATAACCTGTAGGGTCATTGCGTACCTGGCATGCTCCAGGCTCTTCCTTGTTTCACCTACCAAAATGCTGTCTGACAGCTGAGCTAACAAAGATATCCCCCTGAGAATGAACAAACTACCCTGCCAAGCATCCTCAAACCCACCAGATGATAGGAGCTAGATGATGTCCTTAAAAATAGACCGGAATGATTAGAAGTTGATGACACTGAAAGACACAGACCTAGTGGTCTTGTGGGGTCTAGCTCACCCACTGTGGTATGATGGGTACCAAAGAAATGATTAATAAACAGGTCCCATCATTAGCTTTCACCAGCAATAATGGTGCTACTTCTTTACCCTCTAGCAATGTTAAGTAGCTTAGGCTTGTTACCCAGGCAACCTTTCATAGCATCCATCTGCTTAAATTAGGGGGCTACAAGCACTGAAATATTCTTTTAAATAAGGCTTATATACCTAGCTTTCCCCCTCTTTTATTGTGAAATAACAAACCCTGCATTTAACGTAGGGTTGAGTATTACACAATGGGTTTGCAAGTTGCTATGTAATAGCACAGAGCTGTTTCTGGGGTCCAGCTTTTCGGGATTTTGCAGATAGAAAACACAGACAATACTATAGCACTAATGTACATAAATCCTGACTCAAGAAACAGGTTTTGGAAATGGAACTTGTGTCTGTTTTTTCAAGTTAGGGAACATGTAGTTAAGACAGAGGAAAATGAAACAACACCATTTGGCTTTTAATGTGGTAGCTTTGCTGTAGCTTAAACTATTGTTACTGTAGCTTAAACTATTGTTACTGTAGACTGTGACCAGCTGTGGAGGGCTGATCCAAATAGTTTGTGTACAGTTTGAGCTTCTTCCATGAGCTGTGATAGTTTGCACTGTTACTGCATTACTGTTGATCAAGCTGTCCCCACTTAATGCAAACTTCTGGTTCGACTTTGAAATTTTGGTGGGTCCATAATAGACATGTACAACGGCCACTACTGGCCACTTAAGTCTCTCTTACTACTCCTAGAAGACTTTCAAGCAGTTCCAGGAAATAACTTACAGTGTATTTGTTGTACAGGCAAAGTGACTGTGTTTAAGCTGTACAGCGAATCAATAGCATGGTGACAAAGACAAGGAGATATTTTTGTTTGTCAGATAATTAGATACAATTCTGTTCCCCCCCCCCCCACCTTATTTCTGTCATATGCAGATTGTGTTGAATTTACTTGCTTATTCTTTTGTTATCTCTGTAGGTCATATGCCTCTCATTTATGCTTTCCAGCCTTTCTTTTTCTGTTTTGCCCTTTGGTTATTTTTTCCCCTGGCCCTGGACAAACTATTTCTTGCTTTTAGCCTTCCCCTATCCTTCAAAAAGCATTGGAAAATGCGTTTAAAAAAACATTCTGGGGGGGATACCTCGTTCAGAAGGATGATGAAGTCTTTAACATTTAATTGTGCTTAGAGCTGTTGTCCTTGATAAGCTTCTAATGAAGTTGTTTCAACTTGTCAGGGATCTTGTCAAGGGAAAAATTAGGATTGCCCTGTAATGAGTCAAATGCAAGTATTCCATGGATTTATATATTTTAGGAAGAATTACCTGAATGTTAGATTAATAAACATTCCCAAGATTAAAATGTAGAGTGGACAGAACAGTCTAGAGGGGTAGAGGGCTTGTCACTTTCCTAATTTAGTCCCAGTTGGAGACAGCCCAGCTGCACATCATTTTTCAGAGCAGATCAGACCATCCATTTCTACTGTGTACCTCAGCCATACAGAAATGGGAAAGAACATTTAATTAGGTTTTTATTAAACAATACTGGCTTTCAGACAAACTGGGCTTCATTAGTGAGACCACTGCTGTTTCCTGAATATGGTGAGATTATTTTCCTCCTTTTTTCTTCCATAATTCTAAATGAAGAAGCATAAAGAAGCCTATGTCTGTTCTCCCACACTGTCTTATCAGCAAATAATAATTGATTCTTCCTTTATTACTGCTTTCTAGGAGGATGTCTGATATCTGATTATGTGATTTACTGATAAATCTTTTCTCCCATTATGCTCATCTCTAACTGTATATTTTTTCCTTAAAGTTTGAGAGACAATTGATGCACATTTTTGCTGCTCCAGACTTCATTATGGTAAACTACAGAGTTACAGACTTCACTATATATTGTAATTTACTGTAGTGAAGACTTGGAAAAAATGTAGTGACCCATGGTGCCTCAAGATTTTGTTTTTAGATACTGCAGGTCCTCTGTGCCAGTGCCCAGGAAAGACATGTGGCTTAGTGCAATATACCACTGTACTGCTGGAGGAACTTAGCAACCTCTGAGGAAGACAATTTTTGTGGCTTTAGATTCAGGGATACCCAATTGAGAACATCCCTTTGCTCAGAGTCCATCTGTGGAGCCATCATGCAAAGTGAAAACTGCTGGCTTCTTCCCTCCTGGTGCTACGTTCTTGTCTGCTTTGGTGGCAAATCTGACTCCCCCGGATGGACTTACAAACATTCTTTTCCTTTTTGCACATAAAGTTCTAACAGAAAGGTCCCGAGCACAATCTGATCTCCAGAAACATGCCCATAACTTAGTGATAAATGCAAAATGTTCAGAAAATGGCATATCTATGTTTAAGTAACTTAAATGTTGGATAGCAGCTGTCTCTACTTCAGATCACGCACACCTTTTACTTACTATTGAAGCACTTCTCATTGCCCTTTGGTCTTTTTTTTTTATTATTACACTTGAGTCTAATTCTACTCTTCAGTGATCTGAAAACCACGCTGAAAGTATTCTTTTTTATTGTTCTGACTTTTGTCTTGGAGACACAGATGGCAGCAGGATGTCATGAAGAAGAGGAGGGACTGAAGTAGATATATGTTCAGGTATTACCAGTTCATTTTGATTACTTGTTTTATGTGCTAAGAGGGACTCTCCATTTCCCAGCAGCTTGCTTGCACTGTTCCAGCTGCCCATCTGCACATCTCTCACTCTGGGATTATGCCACTAATTTCCTCTATTGGTGCTCTTGAAACTTATTCACTTTCTATTCATAAATGTGTTATGAGCATTGTGATATTTCTATTATCCCCTGATTGGCAATGATGCTCTTAATTCCTGCTGCCCTGGGCTCCCGTTAACTAAACATCGTGCAGGATTTCACTTCTGAATTCTATTCTCTTGCTCAGTGGATGCCAGGATCTTCCATGTTCCTTTGCTTTATTTACTGTTGTTGAAATGCCAAGGCCTTGAACATCATGTTAATCATTTACATGAAAACCTTCCATTTGCATGAACAATAGCCAAATAATTACTTTAGGTACAGGAAAGCAGTTACAGTGCAACTCCTATCTGCCTCTCTTGACCAAGATGTTCACAAATACCCATCTACCTTGAAGGAATTCTGTATCTTTTACCTCAGGCTCTTGTGTGACCTTCAAAGTGCAGCACTCCAGGGAGTGTCCCAAATAAACTCTGTGTGTCTTTGTGTTTACTTAGCTCTGGAAGCAATGACCAGCTGATTTGCTTACCCGCCAGGTAAGCACAGCTCACCTTTCTATTGTAGCTAACCAATAGAAAGCATAGTACTAATTTGTTATCTTTAAGTGGCTCATTTCGTCTGTTAATTGAAGCATTAGGCCTCAAGGTCCCACAACTCCTACTATTCTTTCAAGGGAGCTTGCAAAATAGCTGAAGTTCACATCCTCAGACACATTCTTAAACTTGAAAAAGCATTTCAGATTGTTCAGTTTGCAAAGCTTGTTATTTGTTCTTTAAAGATGCACAAGACAGAACTGAGTAAACACTGAGGAACCCTGGTGTGCTCCAGAGTCCAGTAAAACACCACAGGGCCATGCCAGACCTTAGTTTCCATTAATTTCCATCATTAAATCATCTTATTTAAGGCAGATGTACAAGCAGAGTTCCTGGGGCTGGGATCTTATGAAACATTTTGCAACAGTGTCAGACAGGGAATCGTTAACTTTCTTTGGAGCCAAATTACAGACCTGCTGTACTCTGCATAGTACAGAAAAGAGGTAACAGAGCTGGAAATATACTTAATTGTCACAGAGGAGTGCACAGAATTTTTTAGCATGTGGCCTTGCTGGCTGGCCTCAAACAACGATTATCCAAAACTTCCAAGGAGAATCCTGCAGCACCCTGCCATCTGATTTTCAAGGCTGGCAAACTTGTACAGCTAGTATGGCAATAAATGGGGCAACAGCCAGCCTTGTATCTCTCCTGCAGGCACGGTCTAAGTTCATCATACAGAATTTCAGCCTAGGCATGCAAAAAGTTCTAGACATCTTCCTTGCTCTAATGCACAGATGATACATATAAATGGAAAAGCACTTTAAATTGAGCATGTCCAACATTTGCCATGTTGGCAAAGTTATGTAAAAAATTTAAAGTGGGAATCTGAATTAAGGGTCAAATCCTTTTGATAATGGAATGTGAAGTCAGGATGCAGCAAACTTTACGCAAGGGAAATTTTTGTAAATGTGTGCATAAATTGAAAAAGTTGCTGTAGTTTGAACATAACCATCCTGTAACTTAAAAGCTTACAGATCACAACCCAAGCACAAAACCTTTTGGGGTTTTCTTCTTTCCTTTTTTTGTGATGTGTGCCTGTATGTCATTTGCAGGACTCTGCTAAAGGCAAACTTGTTCCTTTCAGCAGGTGTTTGAGCACTGACTTGGAGAGGGTGACAGCTGTCAGAGCTCTCTGGATTATTCGTAAACTGGACCCATTCAAAAAAAATCTGGTTGGAACTGACTTTACAATAGTGGGCCCAAACATTGCCCATGAGTAGTTTATCCTAAAAAAGAGAGCCCTCTTAAGCTGCCCTTTTAGCCCCTACATATCTTCAAACAACAGATTTTGAGTACAATATTGTGGCAAATAGGACAATGATAGGGAGCAGAAAGATCACCAGTAATGGAAGACAAGGGAAAAGTGATTTTGCAAACATTGTGCAGGGAACAAAATCCACTCTTAAACCCCAGCTATATCTTGTGGCACTGTGGTCTGGGAGACAACAGCTGGGTCTTCAGATCCTGTTGAAGTGAAGCCTGGTGTTGGAGACTTTTATTTAGAGAAAATGCTTCATATAGCAGTGGGAACTTTTTGACAAGACCTCCTTGAGAGGAAATGGGATGGCAGTGCTACTCTGTAGGTGTATGTGTCAGAGTTCCTCTTAACTGTGTGGATAGCCAAACCCTGACCCTTGATTTAACTTTTAACTGGGTTTTGTTTCCATACTGTGATAACAGACAGAGTTATCACTTGCTTGTCTGCTGGTGCAGCTCTGCAGAGCCCTGGGCAGCAGGTGCTGCTCTGCTGGGAGCAGGCAGCACACACCAGGGAGGGAAGGGAGCACAGCTGGAGGAAGCAGGCATTGGGAACCATGCTGTGTCACAAAAAGGCAGAAAAGGGTAGAGAATCAAGCAAGAAAATTGGAAAAATGAATTCCTAATACTGTAATTCATTACACTTTGTTTCCTGTTTCCATGGGTTTGATTTATTTTAAAAAAAGGGTTTTAATTTCCTTTTTTTTTTTTCATTTAAAGGCATAGATACAAATTACTGATACAGTATGATCTTTAAAGGGGGAGGTTGAGCTACAGTATCAAGTACCTAGGCTCCAGTAATATGCTTCACATACTTAGAGTCACTTAAATCCAGGATTTTGCTTTCTTTGCTACAGCAATGCAGCTAGGAAAGTCATATATGTACTTGCACAACACTGGGACTGTTCATTTGGCTGTGCCATCATCATCTCTTTAGAAATCGCTTTAGGTCTGGATCCAACAGTGTCCCACTTGTTCTGTAAATGTTTGTCTTATTGCGATTCACATGCTGTTTCCAGATTTCTAGGATGTACAAATAGCAGATAAAATACCAG
Organism: Nicator chloris; assembly: GCA_013400495.1. Taxonomy (NCBI): domain Eukaryota; kingdom Metazoa; phylum Chordata; class Aves; order Passeriformes; family Pycnonotidae; genus Nicator; species Nicator chloris. The sequence continues at coordinate 24,935 of WAAE01022006.1, forward strand.
CTCCTCCATAACCTTTCAGGTTGCTTCATTTTGCATTTATCCCAGTAATGCTTCTTACTGCATTTCTGTGTTCTATGGCTCAATCTGTGTGAGTAAGAATGATGTCTCTTCTGGCTGTTACCAGTGTTGTAGGATCTGGGAGGGACTGGTATTACACCAAGACTCCAGCAAGGTCAATGAAAGCTAAAGATTAAAGAAATAAGTCTTGACATTTAAAAAAAAAATCTTACCTGGTAATACTATTTTTTTCTGAAGCAGCCTATAATGGAGAATAATAGCAATGTGTTTCCAGTCAGCATGTGGAATGCTGTTTATGGCAAGACCATTCCCTGAGTTCTATGGCATTTGCTTTCTTTTTAAACTATGTTTTATCTTAAAGTGTTCAATCTTGAGGAGAGTTCTTATAGCTTCTGAAAAGCTGAGTGACAGAGCAAACTGTTTGCAGTGGTAATGTTGGCAACTATTTCACTGGAAAATTCTGTTCAACAAGGACTCTGAGTCTGCAATTTGATTCTTTTGAGACCTCTACTCATGTATGGAGTCCAGAGAAGCATTGGGAGACTAGAACAAAAAGCTGTTCGCAAAATTTGCTATTTAACTGTTTAAAAAAAAAAAACAAAACAAAAAAACCCACCAAACCCACCAACCAAACAGAAAAAAAAAAAACAAACCCAATGGGAAAAACCCAGAAAGAGCAAACCCAAACCTCGTTTTCTTGGGGATAGAAGGAGGATAGTAGCTCAAATGCCCTGTTTTCTTGAAATTAGAGGAATGAAGCAGAAACTGCATGGTTATAATTTCAGACTATCCTCTTTTTTATTAATATGACTCCTCATTTTCCATGTCAGTTTGGTGAAGACACATGCTGTGAATTAACAGATGTGACTCAGACAATTTTATCACCTCATGTGGGAAGATTTGGCTGTTGTGCTGCATTTTCTCATAGCTCAAGGCAATCAGGGTTTAGCCACTGAAGTCACACATACTTCAGAACAAACTCACTGTTCTGTATATACTAAATTAATCTTCCAAACGTGGACCAAGATTCATTTGTCAAACATCTTTCAGTTAAATAAGCAAAAGCTGTTCACTTAATCCCTGATGAAATTTATGAATTAAACCCAAACACAACAACTTTCATAAATGGACCAAGTAAGTACCTATGAAGGAAGCTAGATTAACAGAACTGACAGGCACCTATGAGTTTCCCATTAGGCTCTAATGTGAAGTGTTCTTAAGATGTGCTTTAAAAGACTGACTCTCACTCTTGTGTTTTAAGCATGATTTCAAAGCATATGCAGGAATTAAGTGTGTCAGCAGCCAACCCAAGGAAGTCTCCCTAAGAAATCCTGAGTAGTGTTTGCAATAACAAATACTTGAAGTACAGTAAAGAAGATGTTTGGCATGCAGGAAGGCTAGGTGGACAATTTCTACACAACAGTGCCGGAAGAAGACATATTGTGAAGGATGGTGTGTGTATGTAGAGGAATATATTTGCCCTTTCTTTTATCTGAAAGGACCACCTATTTAGCTAGGCCTAACTGTGCCACATGGAACAAGAATTGCTATTGGGTGTTTCATAATTATGGCCAAGGAAATACTTAAAGGAAGAGAGGAAGAAGTGCTGTACCACTAACTTGTTTGAACAGGAAAAATCAAAGGTGTTTTCTAAAGTTGATCCTCTTGGCAATATCTAATAACAAAACTCAAGGTTGAAGAAACTGTAGAGCAATTTTTTCATCCAACTCCACAGAACAAATCTGAAAACAACACAAGTGGATACATTTGAAAAAGTGTCATAAATGAAATTCTTAACTTCTTTCCAGAAAATTAACAGTAGTAATTTTCAATTGTTGGTAGCATTCTCTTAAAAATCAGCAACAAAATAAGTAACGTGCCATTCTTACATAGGTAAGGAAATTCTGGAGAGAAATTTAAACCAACCAGTTTAGGGATTTGTTTGTGATTTTGAGACCTAAAGCAACTTTTCAAACTTGTGAAATTGTGAAATGATTCTATATGGAATGACAGTGCTTCTTAGCACTTTATTTGCTGCATTTTACATTATCGAAATTGTCAACACGTCTTGGTTGCCTTTTCTCATGTTAGCTGCTAAACACACAAACCCTCTGACTCTGATCAGTTGTCTGCACAATTGATCCAGAAATTAGACTCTTGCCTCCAACATTTTAATTCACAGTTTATCTGCAGCAGCATCAGCATTCATCAAAAAGTCAGCAGGCAAAATAAACACGGTTTTCTTCAACACAGTCTGTTCCATCTAGGTCTGGTGGTGCTCCTGCAGCAGGCAATATACAGCAGCTCATTGCTGCACAATGTGTTGCCTTAGAAAAGGTGGTTAAAAGAATGTTTATCAGAACCTACTTGAAGTTAGATGAACACAGAAAACATATCCAAAAACACTCTGAGAGGGAAAGTAACACCAGTATAATAAATATTGTTTGTGGTGTATTATAACTTCTACAGTTACTGTGTTATGAGATAATATTGCAAATACCAGTTGAATTCTATCCTTACAGCCAGTGTAGGTGCAAGACCAATTATGAATTGGTCCTCAGAAGTATATTGCAAACAAAACTGAGGGTATGCTGGAGAATGCAATCAAGCAGTAGCAACTACATATAACCTACAGTTAAGTCTGGTTAGGATTCATAGGCAAAAAGGACTGGCAGAAACTGTAATGGCTTTAAATTAACTGGAATCAGCACAGACCAGGCTGATTACTTTATAAACCTGGTATATCTATTGTATTATAGTCAATGTACAGATTAAACCAAAGCTATTTACCTTCTTCTTTGATCTCTCTGACTTCTTGGAAATGTTCTTTACCTTCGTGTGGAGATGGTATAAAACCTTGGGGACAAAAAAGGAGCAATATATTAAATGGGAAATTGAAATTTGTATTTTAATATTTGAACTCTTCATACAAGCACCAAAAATTTAAAATAATTGTTTTAATATGACTTCAAAGATGAATTTGATTCTTTCAGACTTTTAATTCTAAGCTCTCCACTTTCAAGAAACAAGGTTAGGAAAGAGCATTAAACCTGCTAAGCTTTCAGTAGTTCAGCATATATTAAGAGCTCAGATGGCATTATGCTGAAGTCCACAGGAGTTTTCAGATGGACTTTGAATTTTATATTGAACCTCAGACTGTCTTCATTTATTCCTTAGGCTGATGATACACATGGGCAGAGAGCAGGCTGCCAGTCCTGTACCCTGGTGGGACTGTCCTGCCACTCCTGAAGGCAGCACAAACAAATGGAGTGGTAGGAGTGGGTCACCCTCCAGAGGGAGGGTCATAAGGAGTATTGGAGCACTGTAGGCAATTCTCAGTTAACAACACCTAGATCTAGCTTATGAAACGTGATTATAGCACAGCAATAACCTGGAAATGTTTATCCCTCCATAGATTTTTCCTCTTGCCAGTAGCAAACATTTGTTATTTAGAAAGAACAAAACGAAAAATATGAAAAACAGCAAGAGTCTTTAGGAGGTTTGGGTGTCAGGCTGGGTGTCATCTTGGTAGTTCTAACCCTTTTTGTGAGCTGGTGTAATTTCAATCTCTGTTTTCCTTCCCTCCTCCCGCCTCAAAAAATATTCTGTACCAGGAGAGGATAAGGAAAGGGTTGGATCAGTTATTTGGCTGTGTACACACACAAGCCACCTAGAGTCTGGGATCTTTCCCTCCATTTAAACATTATTCCCCTCCCTGGCACCCACCTTGGCATAGCAGCAGGTGATGAGCAGCAGGGGCAGGAGGTATCCCACCAGCAGGATGGTAATCTTGTACATCTGCTTGGCCGTGGAACCGTTTGCCCAGTGCTCCCAGCAGAAAGAGCTGTTGGGTGCCTGCTGATGGCCACTCATGAGGGCCTGGTGCTGGGCCACGGGGATGGCAATGAGGAGAGACAGCAGCCAGATGACAGCCACGCCGAGGGCAGCGTTGCGCTTGCTGCGGATGCAGGGTGAGCGTTTGGCATGGACCACAGCAATGTATCTGTCCACAGACATGGCCACCAGAGTGAAGATGCTGACCAGCATTGTTGCCATGGCCAAGTAGTGAACCCACTTGCAAAAGAAGGCACCGAAGATCCACTCTGGCAGGGAGTAGATGGTGGCCTGGAAGGGGACGCAGAAGAGCAGAAAGGAGAAGTCTGCAATGCTTAAGTTCAGGATGAAGATGTTGGTGGCACTGCGTGATGGGCGTCCCCCAGGCCGGAGACGCCCCAAAACAACCAACACTAATGTGTTTCCCACCATTCCCAGGAGAAAAATCAACCCAAAAAGTACTGGTACAATCACCACCTCTGGGCCACCCCTGGTTGCTCCTGCCCAGCATGTTGGGGCCTCTGTTTGGTTGGTGTCAAGGCTGCACTTGCTGGTGTTGGCTCCAAGGGAAGGCACAAAGTTGTTTTCCTGCTCCTCCATGGAGCCAGGCAAGGAACAATCACTGCAGCCCTGACTGCTGACAGATACGTCTGTGTTTGTTAGGGGTGCCCAGATGTGAGCTTTTGCCTTTTCCAATGCCTTGTCTTTCCTTTGAGGAGTAATTCTCTTCAGATGATTCTTCCAAGTTCTCTTTGTCTCTGGTGCAGATTATTCCATGGACTGGCAAAAAAAGGAGTTGAGGAATTTGTGTCATCCAAGAGGTGCCAGCCTGGTTTGGCAGTTGGTGCTGGTGTGGCAGAGAAAAAGTCCGTGCCAGAAGAGCAGAGGGTGAGGCTGCCCTGGGAGCTTGGAGCAGCGGCAGAGCAGCAGCAGCTCGGCTTCCACATGCCCCTCCTCTTCTGCTTCCCTCCCACACTCCATGGATCTGTGGCTGTCATACCTGCTTTCCCAGCTCCACGCTGAGCTGTGGCAGAGAGAACAAATGATGTCTGTGCCCTGAGCCCTTCAGAAAACAACCCCTGCCCAGCTTTGTCCCCATGCATTACTGCTCATGAGGGGAAGAGCAAAGCAACAGCTCTCATCCAAAGGGATGGATAAGCAGCAGCTGCTGAACAATAGTGTGTGCAGTTCTGTGAGGGGCAGCACTGTTACTGGCTGCATAACAAGGGAAAACAGCTAACATACTTTATTTTATTCAACAGAGAATGATTTTAGTTGTTTATTTGTTCCATAGTCTTCAGTGCTTTCATTAGAGCATAAAGCCATCTGAATAGTTGTGTTTCCAACACAAAAAGCTGGGAGAGCTTTAGATTCAGCACTGGGTCTTGCCACTTCTGGGATATCTGCCCAAATTCCTTAGTGCCTGAATATTCATGGACCTTGTTGATCCAGCTTCGAAGATATTTGGAGTTCAGTCCCGTAGTGCCAACAGCTTCTGCACTGGGAAAGGAAATGTTTGGATTTGGTAGCTGTGAGCAGCTGTAATATTCCTTGTCAGGGAACAGATATATATATA
>WAAE01022008.1:0-19126 GCA_013400495.1 Nicator chloris
ATGTGCTTACCAGATCTTGAGCAAGATTCCCTGTAAAGTGTCCCATGGTCCCTCCATATGACTACAATAAAACTAAAAAAGCTGAACAGCTTCACCAGCCTTTTGTTTTTGGGCCAACCAGACAATCTGAGTGCACATGAAGGCTTCTTTGGATAAAGACAACAGCTATTGAAGCAATATTCCTGCCTCCTCTTGTACATTTACCAAGCTGCTGTGCTTCTAATTTGCTGGGATAATCTTTCCCAACCATACAGCACCAGCCAGTAATTGGCATCTAATAATAGACCAAACCAGAGGTTTCTTGCTGCTCAGCCTTGTATTCTCTTCCCATCCCACTAAGTGTGTCAGGGCAGGGAAGTGAGCAAGTGGCTGCATGATATTTAGCTGCCAGCAGGGCTTAAACCATAACAGCATTGTATTTCTACACTATTTCTAGGAACTGAATTATTAAAAAGAATCAAAAATTCAAAGTTTCAAAATTAAGGTTAGTTTTTTGGGAGGGAAAGGGGTGTTTTTGGGGTTCTTTTGGTTTGTTGTTGTTGTTGTTTGGGGGGTTTGGGTTTTTTTTGTCCAGGCATAATTAACACCCTTTTGTGTACCTTTGTTTAGTATGTTTCTACGGAAACATTCATAAATACCATAAATATATATTTCCAAAGTCAGACAAAGTATCAATGCAAAGACTTGAGTAATTAAAGAACACAATTCACACAGCAGCTTGGATTGGCTTCTTGGTTGAAGGTCAGAGCTATCATCTCCTCAAACTTCATTCTGCATGTCCTGATCAATCTGTCAGAACTCCTGTATGTGCCCTTCAGTGCTGAACAGAAGCTGAATTTAACAGAGAGCAGGTAATCAATAGCAGTTATGTGCTGTAGCAAGGTGAGAAGGCACATTATTTGTGAAGGATGTTTAAGTAAAAAGAGTGAATTATCTCCAACACAGCCTGACCAGCTATCTCAGTTTAAAGAGCAATTAATAAAACATTGTAGTTCAGAAACATATCTAAAATACGAAAGTAAATTAAGATGGAAAAACTCCTTTTTTTTTTTCTACATTTTTTTTATTGGTAATGCATTAACTATATATTAATACTTTCTATATTGTATGTGAAGACTAAGACAATTTATCCTAAGCATTGAAGGATTTTACATTTTTTCGATTAAAATCTATAAGCAAAAAAATTGCCTTAATAGATGAGTGCATTAATAACACAGCACACTGCCAAAGACTTATTGCCACATAGACAAATACCTACTGTTTCAGAAATAATTTAAAATCTTTACATTTTTAGGTTTCCTGGTTCAAGTGACCTCATCATTTATCTTCTTTAGATACAGATGAAAAATGGGGATATAGGTTAGAAAACTGTGGGAAAACAGAAGATTTTTATGTGCAAAATGAGTCACATTGTAGTCATATTACAAATTTGACCAATTAGAGATATAATGTTTTGGAGTATGGTTTTGATGTTGCATGTGCATATGTAATGGAAATTCTACAAACTCATTCTGTGCATTTGTGAATTGTTTTCCTTTCCATAAAAAGCCATGAAGAAGTACTAGCTGGGTGTGAATGAGACTTGTACAAGTTTGCAGTCAATTCCAAACTCCAGGGACACTGCTTGGGAGATAAATGTTTACATAAAAAACTGATGTAATTTTGATTGTAAAAAGTGCATAGACAACCAGGGAGATAGGGATAAAAACCTATCCAAACAAAAAAACCACTAAACATCGAAAGAGAGGCTCCCTCATGCCAGTATTTTTGCAGCATTGTTCTGTTTGCAAATCAATAAAGATGTAATTTATTGGAAATAGAAACTAACTGCTGTGCCTGCAGAGACCAATGATCATTACAAGTTGATCCGGTGCATGCATTGCCATGTCAAACTCTATTGAGACCCAAAGCTACGTTGACTAAGATATTTAATTTTTAATTCCTCTGATTTTAAATTGACATTGGAGTTCTAACTTTAAAAACCATTGCAGTTAAGAAAGTAGATTTTCTTTTTGTGTCCCTTCTTCAGATGCCCCAGAAAGCCTGGCAAGCTCCTTTTTATCTCTTACGACAATTACAATTTGGAAACCCCTCACTTTTCAAATATTAATCCTAGAACAGAAAGATGTACCTTTTTTTTTTCCTTTATTCTTTCTTGCATCGTTGTGGACCCTATGTTTCACAAACCATTCTATGGTGATCTCAGAAGTCATCTATTTCTTGGGTTCCACTTCCTGTAACTCACAATTTTGAGAAATAAACAATATTAACTTTTCAACCTTTTCAAAGAAGTTCAAAACAACACAATTTATCATATTGGGAAGGGGAGTCTCAATCTCTCTGCTTTGTCAACACTGAAGAAAAATGTGCTGTGCCACTTTTCCCATTTGCTCTTTTCCTCGGGCGTCTCAGAAGGGCTTCAAAATACGTGGCTCAGTGCCGTCCTGTGTGGCCAGGTTCTGTTCTTTCAAAGGGAAACAAAGGGAAAGCAAAAGAGGAGAAGGACCATTTGTTACCTAACTCAAGGATTATATCCAAGCTAAAGTTCTGCTCCAAAAACCGAAATCTCAAATCCAGAGGTGTCCAAGGGCATCCTTGACCTCAAGTCAATTTTAACTGTAAGGCTAAGAACACCTACAGCAACAATAAATTTTACTATGGAATCTCTACTGTATTTGTAGTTTGAAACATTTAAGAGGTCAAATTAATAAATCAAAAGTTATTTTCTATATCATTGAATGAACTTGCAACACTACGTAAAAGACCATCACAAAATTCCACGTGCTTCAGCAAAATAGTCCTTCAAGGCAGACATAGTGTTAAATGTACCCCATTTAAGTCTTAATTACTAAGACACACAGAGAAGATTGAGAAAATATGCTTAATACACAGAGAAGAGCAGCAGCAAAACCAACCAATTAAGCACACACTGCCACAAATAAAAAAAATTCTGAGAATTTCTATCTAAATGAGAGTGACTGCATTAAAAGACACAGTGTATCTGCATGTCCTCTTTGTTTCAGACATATCATATGAAATCTTTGCAAGTTTTCCTGGACAGCACACTGTTTTCTGTACATCCTGTTCAGAAGTGTCTTAATGTATTGTGCTACAACTCATAAAAATCTCGGCGCTGAAGTAGGGGCACAGAAATTGCCTAGGGAGTTTATGACTATACAAGCAACCCTTACCTATCATTGCCTCCTAGAAAGCCCCTGCCCTGTGATCTCTAGGGATTCCAGCCAAGCCTTCTCTTCAATTTAAAAGAATAAAAGACCTTATTACTAACATTCCCAAAGCATTTCCATCATTGTTTTACACTGATTTGGCAAGAAAAATCCTGAAGCTATTTTATTTGGAGAGGTTTCTAGTTTCCCCTGACACAAGTAGCTGCCTTTGCTGTCTGACTAGGGGAATCACTGACTGCCTGGCAAAATGCTTCTCTGTTGATTTACAATCCTTGGAATGTCAAAGGTATGACAGATTTTAATGCAAGTTCCAGTAAGAGAGGAATTAATATTTACCAATATAAAGAATTTGATTAGAACTTGATAACATTATATTGGTTTGACAAGTCATTGCAGTTCACAGCATAAGCTGTCAGTCACTAAATCCATGATGATGTATTTCAGAGAGAAACTATGTTATATAATAACAAAATTGAGACAGACTTTGTTATTTTAGTAGTAATATTAAAAAAAAATAAAATCTCAGAACTGAAAAATTCCAGATGTGAAGACAGCAGATACTAGAAGATTTCATTTAACCACACTACAGGACAAGGAATCTTCGCAGAGCTGGTAAAATAGTAAATTGTCAACACTGCAAAAATCTTTCATGTGGAAGGGCTGACCAAGTAACAGCTTCCTGTATTTTCTGACCATTTAGAAGGAAAATCAGGACATCTCTTTGTTTTTCATTTGGGTTAAACTGAGCTCTACTACATTAGCATTTGATTAGGAATGGAAAAGTTGCTTACCGCTTCGAGCATTACACTTGAAAATGGTTGAGCTAAAGCCATTACGAGCATATCTTAAAATGAAGTTACCTATGCTGGTAATTAGAGACAGCTAAACTGGTAAAAAACAAAGTCTCCCTTCTTTTCTGTTCATAACTTCCCTTAAAATCTATAAGATCATGCATTCTACATGAATGCCTCGATCATTCCTTTCATGACAGCCATAAATGATATACTTTTCACATCCAGAAATGCTGAGTTCTGTTGCCCATTTAGGTTCAAGGTGGCCCAGTCTATTCTCATTTCTTTAGCATGACTGGTGTTTCTATGCCCCCAGTGTTCATCACATGACTACTCTATGGGTCACAGCCATGAGCAGTGCTAAGTCTTGTTCTTATGAGTACTCCCATCATATTTATACCACGTTGTTCTTTTGTAATATATCCTTCAACTGAGAATCACAATGCTCGATTTCTGAATTCCAAATGAAGGGACAGAAAATACTGTGAAGCATGTTTTAATTTCATTCTGCTGAGTTGAGAAAACTGCTCAAGTTTGGCTACCTGAAATACTTTTTGCATTGTAGAACACGAGTGTTTCTGATGCTTTATTAGGATGTATCTTTTTTCCCTTGAATTACTTTTCCCATGCTTTTAGGAGGGAGGGTTTATGTGTTTCAAAAGGGCAGTTTAATGGATGCTGACACTAAGCACTGTGTGTCTCTGACACAGAGATCCTTTTGTCCTTAGACTCAATCAGAGAATGTCGGAGAATTGTTTGAGCACAAGGCAACAGACATTTTCCCCTCACAGTTCCTGATGCCTGTGACAAGAGGCATACATACAAGCATTCCCCGAAATACCTTGAACTGGGTGCTTTCATTGATACAAAAGCATTCAGCCTCAAAGCTGACTGTTCACTCTTGCAGTGCAAAATCCAAGTAGAGCAGCAATGAGATTTTATTGCTGCTTTTTCTCAGCTTTCCTTTGGTGCCTCTCTTTCTCCAGGTATGTTTTGCAACAACAGATTGATCTTCACAAACAGCATATACTGCATGCTATGAAAGATACTATACTGCTGGAGCAGGAAGAAAAAACTGTCTGAGAGTGTGTTGGTTTTGGCTGGGGTAGCGTTCATTTCCTTGACAATGGTCAGTATACGCCTGTGTTCTGTATTTGTGCTAAACACAGGGCTGATCATTTCGAGGTGGTTTTTTTATTGCTGAGCAGGGCTGAGAGACCCAAGGCCTTTTCTGCTTCTGGTACTGCCAGGCTGCTGAGGGGGCTGGGGGTGCATGGGAGGTTGGGAGGAGACACAGCTGGGACAGGTGACCCCAACTGACCAAAGGGATATTCCAGACCATGTGGTTTGGCCACACTCAGCATATAAAGCCAGGGGAAGGAGGAGGAGGCAGGGACATTCGGAGTGATGGTGCATTAATTCCTTGTCTTGCTTGGCTTGTGTGCGTGGTTTTTGCTTCATCTATTGAACTGTCTCTATCTCAACCCACAGTTTTCTAACTTTTATTCTTCAGATTCTCTCCCAGTCTCATTGGAGGAGGATTGAGTGGCTGCATAGTGCTTGGTTGCTAAGAGGGCTTAAAGCAAGACAGAGAGAAGTGTACTTTTGTATCTGATTTTTTAACAAATCAAGAAACTAGAAGTGTTTCCATTGTAATCCTGAAATTTTCTATTAGGATTGGAGAAACTGGGGTTGATATTCTCAGATCTCAATTCTATTCTGATCCACTAATTTACTGTAAATTACTTACTTCCAGGGCTTATTTTATACATGTATGAAAGAAGTTTGATATTTCTCTTTGAATTCTTTTAGGGTGAAACCCCCTATCTTTAAGATAAATACCTTGTATTGTTTATTACAGCTTCATCACAGACTTTGGAGAAAAAGATTTTTGCAAGAATAAGGAAGGAACACTTCAGCTGGTGATCTAGCACTCTGAATTTCTGACTGGGAAGTCTTATCCTAAATCTTTTCAGACATGCTGAAACACCTTCCCTAAAAATTTGCCCTTGTGATGAGAAGTATCCTCATTTCATGTGCAGTACATGCCTACATCTTCATCTACAAACAGTCTGCAGTACAAACAGCAACAATCTGCAGTTAATAAATAATGTAAGAGGAGCTATTCAAACCCCAAAGAGCAAACACTAAAGATCCTACTTCATGTTGGCCTCAAAAACCCTTATAGTTCACCTGTGAAGCCACCCCTTGCGATGAGATACTTTCAAGTGAGCAGTATGACAAAAACACAACACTGAATATTGAAGACTATACAAAAGTGGGAACTAGGAAGGACAGTTGGGGTATTAAAGGAAGCCATAAATAACCTTGCACACGTACCATGCTAGAAAGAGGAACAGATTCTATGAAGCCTACCCAGTCAATGAATATAAACACATAACCTCTTTCTTCCCAGCTCCCTTTCCTCTTTCAGTGCCATTGCACAGATTGCAATCTAGAATAGACTTGGAAAAAAAAAGAAAAGGATTTTAATCTAACATCTTCAAAGTTGAGGTGATTAGCAAATAGCTAACCATTAATGATGCTTTTGACAAGAATGGATGCCAAAAGTTATGAAACCTTGCCTGGTAGATAAATGGTACCTTTCTCAGCCATATGTCTTACAAATGATCCTATATATACAGCTATTATTTCACTCAGACACTGGCAGCTCTGCAATTGTTCATGGTCTCAGTGAAGAATAATACCTGTCATGCAGTTTCATTGCTCTGACTTTTAACAGACCTGTTTTCAGCTTGTCTCAAAAGCTGCACAACTGCACAGAGCGAAGCACCAGGAAAAACAGGTAAGATAAAGACCAAGGACACTCACATTTCTGTGTAGGTTTAAAACACCTCAGAACTGTCCTGAAGAAATTTTGCTAGAACATGCTGCTAAAATTGCAAATGGTTCTCTACCCATTTGTGAGAAAACACTAAACAGTCTGCTGCTTTTGGCTGGTACAATTTTCTTCATAGTAGCAAGTAAGGGGCTGTGTTTTAAATCTGTGCTGGAAACAATGCTGATAATTGAGGGATGTTTGAGTCATTGCTGAGCAGGTCTCACACACTGTCAAGGCCTTTTCTGCTTCTTGTACTACCTTCAGAGGGGTTGAGGTTAAACAATGAACAGGGAGGGAACACAGGCAGGACACCTGACCTCAGCTGACCAGAGAGATAATCCTATACTGTACAACTTTGTGCTCAGCATATAAAGCTGGGGGAAGAAGGAAGAGGGGGAAGACACCCTGGGAGTGATGGCAGTGTCTTCCCAAGGAATGGATACATTTCTCCTCTTCCCTTGGACTCTCTCAGAAGCTACATCATCATCTCCTCTGACTTGCTTACCTGGTGATGCAGAAGTCTCCAATCTGTCCCTCATCTTACACACCCTGTCCCCAGGTTCAGGCACTCTTGATTGGCAGCACAAACAGTGCTTACACTTCCTTATTCCTGAAAAGTAACAGTATGATGCTTGTGACTAGTCTCTTACAATCCTCAAATGAATGCTGCAATCTGCTGTGAAATCTAACAGCCTTCTTTTTTATGTTTCCATATTCTATGTTTTCTTACAGAAACAAATAAATGTTTCCAAATCATATTTTTCATAAAACCAGTGAAAGTTTTGGAAAGAATTCTCATTAAAACCTTAATACTTCTGACAAGTGAAGGCATTTTCTGCAGAAGTCCTAGTTCCAGGATCCTGCCAAAGCAAAGAAAGCTTTCTTATGTCTATTCTCTCTGAAATAGGAAAAAACCCCAACTGGTTTGGCTGCAAACCAGCATGATGATTATTGTTAGTTGCACATGTTGAAGAATTCCTTTTCAATACAGTATGAAACACTATCAATGTTTTCTCATTTATTTTTTACCACATTTTCTTTCTCTTCTCTCCAGGAAAAAAATGCTTAACACAGATGAAAACTGTTTCCCCTTCTTTAGCAGCAACAGAATTTCAACACAATACAGGCTTCAAGTCCTCTGCGTAAGTTATCACCCTTTTAGCTACCAAGAACCTCTGAAACTGTTTAAATTAGTATTTTGTTAGATATCTATTTCCTACACTTCTAAAGCCACCTGACTTGCCTAGTTAACAAGGTTACTTTTCTACCCTGGATACCTGGCCTGAATACTGAAGATCTAACATAATACTATGCCTCCATGTAACAGATCTTTACACTCAGTTTACTTTTGTTCAGTCATTGTAAAAATAAATAGTGAAATACTTTTTGGGCCTGTAATCCTATGTCAACCCCTGCCAAAGCTAGCCACCATCGGTAAAAAAATGTTGGCACGATTCAGACTGCATGAGGTGACAGCAGACAAAAAGACAGTAACAGCTCAGAAATAGAAAAAGTATAAATGAAACAGACATTAAATACCAGTGAGCATTTCCAGATGATGCAGAAAACAGGCTGTAATGATGTGCCATGAAGTAGAAGTTAGTGCTTTGGAATTAGGAAAGTTACTGTTTATATAAATTCATGTCATTACCCCAATGGTAGCTGACCTCTTCCATGGGGGACTAACTTTGAAATAAGAGAAAGCCATTTTTCATCTGAGACATTGCAATCCTTTGTGAGTACTGGACAGGACTCCTGCTCACTACCTGAAGCAGTCTGTATCTGTATGTTCATAGATGCCACGACTTGTAGCTGAAGAACAATTTTCTCAGTCAAGTAGTATCCCTTCAGAAACATACTAACATATCTTTTACTTAGCAAACCTAACATACTGGATCAGCAAACATCCATGCTTGAGTTTCGTCCATGACTCAAAGATGACAAACAAAACCCTGTCATCTTTTTCTAATAAGGTTGATGATTTATGAAAATCATAACATCAATAAAAACAATGACATGGTGAAATTGATCTGTAAGAATGTCCAAAAATGAACTAAACATTTTGTCTTTTTATCTTGCAGGATAAACACACAGTAACAATAGAAAAGGACTGACAAATAGTTATGTTCAATCTACAACAAAATGCTGTCCAGATCAAATTAGCTTCTGCTGCACCAGAGATCTATGTCTTTTACTAAGAGGTTCATACAGGTTGGGCATTGGGGATGTACAGTATTCAACATCTACGGATAACGTGAATTCTAGCAAAACTTACCTAGTAACTACAGTAACTGCACAGTTGACAGTATTTGTCAACAAGACATTTTTGAGATTACGATCTCGGGGTTCACATTTAAGCCTGAAAAGAGAGATGGCAGCAAAGTCAGTTTGTATTGGATATGGTTCTTGTGCAAGTAGATCTCATTTGAATCTAATGCATTGCTTCTCTGTGTAGTAGACTTCTACCTTTATAGTTTTATCCTTACAAGGTAATTAAAATTGCTTGTGCATTGATAAAAAGTTATCAATAAAATTAGAAAGTCAAAAGAAAATATTAACAGCTTGAAAATAAGCATTTCATAGGAATAGAGAGTAAATTATCAGAATTCTTTTTAACCTACACAGCCTTTAGGTAGGGTGCTAACTTCAATCTATGGTAATAATTTTCTGGAATCTGCTTAGACAGGAAATGCTTTAACGTAGTTTCCACTACTTCTCTTAATTACAGTATTCTAGAGAAAATTTTTATCACTATATCAGAAAATAATTTTTATTCAGTTTTGCTAGAATTCAATATAATTTTGCTAGAGTGAAATAAAAAGACCTAACTCAAAAATAATTGATATTTTGAATAGAGAACTCAAATAATCCAAAGACGGTTTTCGTCACAGTAAAGTATTTAATGACAAAAATCAGTTTCCAGTAGTGAGTCAAGAGAGCAGGTCCCACTTTTTTTTTTTTTTCTCCCCAGAATGGCACAAAATAAATTTCTACATCTTTGAGAACTTCCAAGGAATTGGTTACAATAGATATCAGCAAGTACTACAATTCTGGCAAATCATAGCAAAACCTACCTACCTTTTAGATCAGTTTTAAGAGCACACATTTTTGTTAATATTTCACATAATACACAACTTTTGCTAGACACAAAAGTAGCCTTTTAAGACAGAGTTTGCAGCACAGCAGTCAAGTCTAACAATACATTATTTTTATTCTGTTCAGAACTTAAAAAAGATAAAGAAACTATTAATATTGTTACAATTTACAAATACATTCTTTCATATGAAACATTAACCTGAATCATAGTATATGTTATGTACATGACTATCTAATAATACTAGGTTGTATACACTACAAGCTAAGTTCCAGAAGGAAACTGCAATGTTCTAAGATTTACCTTTGGATAAACATTTATACACCTTAATTTCTTTTTCTAAAAACTACCAAACCTTGTAGTTTGATGAACAGCAAGAACAAAGTAAACAGATAAACCACTTTTCCTTCATTCAGAAGACTTAGGTTTCTTAGAGTTCCCACAGTAAATGGCTTTTGATGGTTGGATTAAAGTCCTGAGTTATGATAAAAAACAACAGACTTAACTGGAAGATAAAGAACAACCCAAAATGCTGAAAAACTCAGGTGAGACTAAAGCAATGTTTTAGTACAAATCAATTCACAAGAGGTCTAGAACTTAGCAGTGCAATTGGGATCTTGTCCTGTCCAGCTGATAGTTATGTAAACATTTGAAAATAGACACCTTTTAATCTAAATTTAGACAACTAATTCTTTTCAGGTTTATCTGACCTGGAGTTTAGACATTTCTTCTAATTATTTGCAAGCTTAGAGGACCGACTAGATGGCAGCAGTTCAGAATCTACTTCTTTCTCTTGAGAGAAAGACTTCTGAGGTTAGCAGCAGAATATAGTTTTAAAAGAGTGGAAAATATGACAAGATAGCTATGTGGTCAAAAATTTACTCCCTGACTGATTTATAATCCATCTTAAAAAAAAAAAACAACAAAACAACCTAACATTTTGTATCTAGCAGAAGTTTAATTTCTGTTTAAAAAACAGACACTTTTCCTGGTTAATTGCAGAAATATCCAGTCATTTACAACAGCATTCAGACATTTCCAAGGAAAGCATTATTTATACATAGCTCAACAGAGTGTTCAGAACTTGTGCTGTTAATGAACTTGTTCTGATTTATAACAGAAGTGGCCAAATTCCATTTCAGTAGGTGCTAGATTTGGTAACTTGGAGCTGGTGCTAAATAGAGCTAAATGGTACTACACAAATGACTCATTCTCTCAACTCCCAGTGTGAAATTAAATAAAAAGCTTCATACAAAACTGTTTAAATTACAGGGAAAAAAAAACCCCAAAACAAAACAGATGTAAAGTTTGAATGCAATCAGCTAACTAGACAGCGTCCTTAGTTCAAATGAGAATACTTTCCTAAAGGCAAGCCTCTTTTTACGAAATGGGCATTTCCATGAGATTTTCAGTTATTTCCGCTTGCGGTAAGTAAAATATTCTCAATTACTACAGTAGCTTTTATCTCTCTTACAAGCACTGCTCTGAGGATTTTAGACTGTTGTGTCATTAATAATGCAAAAATCATATTCTACAATGAATACATACATTCACATAATGCCAGCTTTTCTCTGGTAAGATGAGAGCAAAAATGAAGAGCAGGCATTTTCAAAAGATGAAGGCTGTACCTTCTGCAAGGATTTCTTTTCAAGCTTACTGGTTTAAAAAGAAAAAAGCAACATCTTGTTCTCTTTTTTTTCCCTTTTCATTCTTGAAGCATATTAGATCATCTTAAAAATGTTAAGGGAACAGCTGTGAAGGAAAAAGGTAACCTACTTATTTTTTAAGAGAAATACAGTGCATGTATTGCATATAGTGAATATACATGAAGTAGAGTCACCCTTCCAGTGATAACAGATTGAAAGCTGAGACTCAAACTAGAAGTTGATTCTAGTGTACCAAGACATGCTTTTTTGAAAACCTCTATATTAAAAATCAGACAACTTGCTAACACAACAGTCATTAAAATTAGACAAATTTCTGAAGTGTAGTTTCTCTTACTGTAGAATTTATGAAAAACAGATGTCTTGAAAATAGTGCACTCTCATCTTCCCAGGCCTTTGCATTCTCATTTTCATGGGCCCTTAGCCAGACAATCACAGGTAAAAAGAAATGTTATTTTATATCAAGATTGCTAAATTGCAGATTGTGTTTGAGGCACAGCTATGTGCGTATAGATGTAAAAATTACTTTTTTCCTCAATTTTAAAACATCAAGCATACATTCTCTAGGTTTCAGCATACTATTCAAATAATCAGTCAGAAAGTGAAAATAGGAATATGTAAAATGTGATATGAATGAAATTCAGATATGCACTTCTGAATGCTGGTGCACATGCAACGCTTCCTATGTTAGTTAGAAGAAACAAGTTTTTGTTTCCCAGGACAAAGCAGTTTGTCCTCCACTACAGCTACAACGCCAGATGTTTAATTCTAACATTCATTCACATTCTGCTGATGCTACATTAAATGAAGAAAATTATACCCCTTCTTTGGATTTTATTTCCACACACATGTCCACAATCAGTTCAATCTTTTTTTTTGTACAGCCACGAAAGAATATTACTATTTTAATCCTGATCAGCTTGCCATTTGGTCCTTTTTCAATGTTTGCTTTCACTCCTGTAACAACTGAAATACAGGTAGAAAGTACCGCAGGACTGTGTAGCAATATTAAAAAAGAGAAACAAAAGTAAGTCAGAAAAGTAGAAATGCAACACTTTTTCCTGCGCAGAAACTGAAAGAATACATCTCCACTGAACAGGAAGGAAAAAGCACACAGAAGACTGAATCTCCTGTAAAAGTTGCTGATTGTAGCCTTTTCAGCTTCTCTTGAGAAGATTTCAGCTTTAGGCAGTATCTCAGCATTTGTGCTTCATGGCAAGCTGAAAAAGAAAGAAAAAAATTAACTTCTTTGCATACAGATATACAGTCATTCCCTTTCCTGGGACACACAGGCAAAGCCTCTCTTTGCCATGCTGAGGAGGCAGGATTTATCTGCTTTCCCAGCTCTGTTTCCCAATGTTCCAATATTTTGCTATCTGTGAGGAAGGCTAGAGCAAGACACCAGAAACAAGGACATGCTTAGAAGAATAGTAATTTTGACCCAACGATTTTGATTGTTAACTACAATCAGAAATTCTAGACAAGTAATTTAAAACACCTATTCAGGAGCTCTGCCACTACATAATAATGAAAAATAAAGGACTGATTGCCTTTCCACCTCTGTGATTACCAATTATTTCCATTTCAAATAATTCAAAAATGGACTTAACTGGGAATGAGAGGGAGAAGAAAGAGATGAAGCGAGTTAAAACCTGCATAAAATGTGCAGACAAACTGACTTTGCAGACCAAATGGAGAGCTTAGGGTTAGGCTCCATATAATAAAAAATTGCTATCTGTAGATAATAGCATGCTAACAAAGCTGAGATGACTGAACCCTCTGGGAAATTAACTAGAAAACAGAACTGGTAGGGACAGTTAAAACTGACTCATTTGCTACTGGTGAAATGATGACAAATAAATGACTCAAACTAAACTGACATAAACCTTTGATACTCAAGGATATGGTTACAAATACGCTTTTTAAAGACATTATTATCTGTAGTGATATTCTAGAAATGCATTTCAGCATGAAAGAACTTAAACCAACACTTTCTTTCATCAAACAGATTTTTTTTAATGTGTCTTTGCCAGGCAACTCTGAGAAGTTTTTATTATACAGAATTTATAACTTTGAGATCCTGTGCAGTCACCAACAAATGGAAGGGATTTTTTAGAGTCAAAGAAGGTGAAGAAGCTGTCACAAGGAGGATTTGATACATATCCTGAGCCAAGTTCAAGTCTTTATACAACTAAGTATAGATACATGCTTTCATTCAACAAACTCTGACAGCCAAATGTCTGACTTTAACCTACTGAGTCTTATCCTGCCAAAATCCCAAATGTCTGACTTTAACCTACTGAGTCTTATCCTGCCGAAATCTTACCTTATGTGCAGTTTCTGCAAACTGCTGAGCACTGTTTTTCAGCTCCTCTGTCTTTTCTTCTGCACGACCTAGCCTTTCACCACGCTCATTCAAGGCCTGACTTGCCTTCTGTACTGCACTTGTCACACTGTCTGCTGCTGAATGGAGTATGCTGTTCCCTGCAACACCAAAAGAAGCCATTAGAGCACTCAAGTGTATACATGCTTTGTATTAAATACAATTAATTTAATTTATAATGTTCTAGAGCTGGTGTGCTATCTGGACTGGCCTCACTTCACTACAACCTCGAGGTGGTTGTAGAGAGCAATGAGATCGCCCCTGAGCCCCCTCAAGACTAAACAAACCCAGCTCCCTCAGCTGTTCCTCAAAAGGCAAGTTCTCTAGACCTCACATGAGACTTGTTGACCTTCACTGGACACACTCCAGTACTTCACTGCCCTTTTCAAAGTGAGGGGCCCAAAACTGAACACAGTACTCGAGGTTTGGCCTCACCAGTGCTGACTACAGAGGGACAGTCACTTCCCCAGTCCTGCTGGCCACACTAGTGCTGATACAGGCCAAGATGCCACTGGCCTTCTTGGCCACCTGGGCCCACTGGTGGCTCACACTGAGCCTGCTGTTGACCAGCACTCCCCAGCCCCTTTCTGCTGGACAGCCACGCTTGCCCCAGCCTGTAGCTCTGCCTGGGATTGCTGCGACCCAAGTGCAGGACCTGGCACTTTGCCTTAGTGAACCTCATGCTGCTGTCCTTAGCCCACTGATGGAGTCTGTCCAGACCCCTCTGTAGAGCCTTGCTTCCCTCGAGAGATCAACACTCCCACACATCTCAGAATCATCTGCGAATATTGACAATCTGAATGTAGGGATTGATCAAAGATGTCAAACAGGATTGGCCCCAGCTGAGTCCTGGAGAACACTGCTAGAGACGGGTTGCCAACTGGATTTAGTTCCATTCACCTCAACTCTCTGGGCCTGGACATCCAGTCAGATTTTTATCCTTTGAAGAGTCCACCCATCCAAGCTGCAAGCAGCCAGCTGATCTAGGGGGATGCTGTGGGAGATGGTGTCAAGCACTTTACTGAAGTCTTGATAAACAACATCCACAGCCTTCCCCTCATCTACTCTGCAAGTCACTTTGTCACAGAAGGACATCAGGGGAGTCAGGCAGCACCTCTCATAAATCCATGTTGGTCGGGCTGAATTCCCTGGTTGTCCTGATTTTTAGCACAGCATTAAAACCGAATATATAATGCTCAAATGAATTATTTTGGTAAAGGTATGAAACAAATTCAACATCGTTGAAGTGAGCACTACAGCAAATCTGCTGTTAAAAGTCTATTGGTCTTACTGACATACAAAGACAAATGAAAACAGACACAAACACACTGCTTTTATCATTAATCTGAGAAGTGTACCTACTTCAAAAATATTCTCAGGTTAAAAAAATCAAACCCAAACATTAATTTAAAGGACTATTTTTGCTACAAGTTTGTTGTAGTTTAACCCCAACCAGCAACCAAGCACCACACAGCCCCTTGCTCCCTCTCCCACTGGCAGGACTGGGGAGAGAACTAGAAAGGTAAAAATTGGAAAACTTTTGGGGTGAGATAAAGACAGTTTAACAGGGAAAGCAAAAGCTATGCACTAAAGTAAAGTAAAACAAGGAATTAATTCACTGCTTCCCACGGGCAGGTAGGGGTTCAGCCATTTCCAGCACAGTAGGCACCCAGCACACAGTAACAGTTCCTCATGAAAACAAATGTCATTACCCAAACTTCCTCCCCTTCCTCCTTCTTCCTCTCACTTTATGCACTGAGCATGATGTCATATGGTCTGGAATATCCCTCTGGTCAGTTGTCCAAGCTGTGTCTCCTCCTCCTAACCTCCCATGCAGACCAAACTTCCTTGCCAGCATGGCCAGCACAAAAAGCAGAAAAGGCCTTGGTTCTGTGCAAGCCCAGCTCAGCAGTAACAAAAACGTATCACCAACCCCGTGTTCAGCACGAACATATCACATTGCTCCGTACCAGCCACTGTGAAAAAAATTAACACGGCCAAAACTAGCACACAGTTTCATTAGAAAAAAGAACAAACAACCCTTCCAGACCCAGTTTTCATATAATAATCCTTTCCTCAGAAAGGCCAAACAAACAATGAATAGTGAAAGTAAAGGCTGCCCTGAGTAGCCTGTGGAGCACAGTACAAGCTGCACATGCAGGAATTCCTGAGACGAAGAAAACTGCCTTACAATTTTATTAAACTAAAACTCAATTAGTATTAAACTATGGAGGTGAGGGAGAGACTTAAGAACCTACACACAGTGACTCACAGATGATGAGTCAATATGAGAAATAGCAATAAAAGAACACCCTGGCCCCTTATATACCAATATTGTTACATTTTGCACATCAGGAATTAAAAAAAAACAGTTGATGTGGAACTGCTACAGGCTTGGGTTGTTTGGTTTTTTTATTGTTGCATTTAGAAAAGGAATATAACAGCTGGCATTCTTGTCGAAGAGATTAATATCTAATAACACTGTGAGCTGGAACTTTGCAGAAACAGAAATTAATCTTTTCAAGTGGTCTCCCTTCAGACACTGAGGAGTTTGATTGTAAAACCAAACAACTTTACATACCGCACACTTTCTTACTTTAAAATTTTTCAGTCAATTGCTATTTTGTTCATAATTTTTTAAAGAGACTATTATTTTGGCTTCTGTTCAGGCAGCTTTTCCAATAAACACATGTACTGAGCAACACTGGACTGGAAATAGTTTTCCTTTTTTGGTGGTGTGATCCAATGGCTTTGGCCTCTTGTATTGTGTTAGTTTTCTAGGATAAGAGTTTAAAAAGCTCCCAACACGGAATTAAATCTGTTTTTTTACAAGATTACAAAGCCTCTGCTGAATTCAAGGAAAGCAGGCTACATGGATAACCTTATAAAACTAAGTATCTTCCAAAGTCTTAAAATGTGTTGGGGAGCAGAATTTAACATATTGCTGACCTTCTGTCATGTCAATAGGAAACTACAGAACAAAAATATTTTTCATTTTCTATACTCCTAAAACTATTTGTAGATTTGTGGCCAAAGATTGGTAGCTATTTCTCCACATTATTT
This sequence comes from Nicator chloris, assembly GCA_013400495.1. Taxonomy (NCBI): domain Eukaryota; kingdom Metazoa; phylum Chordata; class Aves; order Passeriformes; family Pycnonotidae; genus Nicator; species Nicator chloris. The sequence continues at coordinate 17,026 of WAAE01022008.1, forward strand.
TCAGCAAAGAAGAATGAACTCAAAAGTTTGGCACAATGATAGTAACTGTTTTTCCCTCTAGCTAACAAAACATTGTGTTCTCTCCAGGTAAGATCTGCTGTATTTTCTCATAAGCAGTGACTTGCAGAGAAGCTGCTATTCTGAGACTGTTCTGAAGAACTACTTTTGGAGTACCTTTACCAATGGAATGTCAGTAAAACAATAAAAAAAAATCTGCTTTCATCTATGAGCAATTCAGAAACCCACATGCCAGTAGTCTATGGAATTTCATCAGTGTATTTCTAGAGCATCTGTAGGTGTTTGCTGCTATGACTGACTATGCCTCATCCCTGTATTAGAATCACTACAGGAATAGCAACACTTGCACTGGACATACTGGAAAATCATTCCTATGAATAAATAATCTACAGCATGTTCTTCAGAAGGCAACTACTCTGATTCAAAATATCCCGAGAAATGTTTTCCATGTTGATGGAATCCTTTAGGACTTCAGTAAATCTTNTCACCTGGCTTGTTCAGACTGAAGGAGACTGAGGGCAGACCTCGGAGCAGTCTGCAACTTCCTCATGAGGGGGAGAGGAAGGGCAGGCATTGATCTCTTCAGTTTATTTTGGATATTAGGAAAAGAGATTTTACTCAGAAGGTTCTTGGGCACTGGAACAGGCTCCCTGGGGCAGTGGTCACAGTACCAGCCTGACTGAGCTCAAGCAGCATTTAGACAGTGCTGTCAGGCACAGGATGTGACTCTTGGTTTGTCCCATACAGAGCCAGGAGCTGAACTTTGATGATCCTTGTAGGTCTCTTCCAACTCAGGATATTCTACAATTCAANACTCAGAAGGTTGTTGGGCACTGGAACAGGCTCCCTGGGGCAGTGGTCACAGTACCAGCCTGACTGAGCTCAAGCAGCATTTAGACAGTGCTGTCAGGCACAGGGTGTGACTCTTGGTTTTCCCGTACAGAGCCAGGAGCTGAACTTTGATGATCCTTGTAGGTCTCTTCCAACTCAGGATATTCTACAATTCAAGCTGTATCAGAGGCTCTTACACCCCATTAAGTCAGCTTTAGGACTTACAGCATGCACAATGAAAAGTACACCCTTTAGCCACCATACCCAATACCTGAAAGATACAGGAATACTGTCATAATCAAGTATGCAAAGAACCTAATTGGTCTCTAGAGATACCATTATTTAGATTGCATCATTTGTTTTATCACACATTCATAAAAGGTTCATCGCATTCTCTATTAGCCATATCCAATATATTTCGGCTCAATGCAGAGATTTATCTTTACATTAGTGATAAGACTCTACAGTGACTGATTTGCAAACATGAGCATTCAATTTTAATTGTACATGCATTAATAAAACATTTAGCAACTACCCACTGCTGAGAAGGAAATAAATGTATTTAGCTTTGATTATTTGTTATTAGTATTCTTGCTGTTACTGTTCATTTTCTTATCTTATTGTTGTTTTCAGTAAATTTTTCTTATCTCAACCCATAACCTTTGTCTTTTGTGCTTTCCACTGGAGGGGGAGGGGAAGCAATTGCTGTTGCAGTCTTGTTGGAGCACTAGAGAGGGGAATACCATTCCTAAACCACAATGCTGCTACAAAAGACACAATACAAAATTCTGCACTGATCTGAGTTGAATGTTCTTTACGTTTCAAGAAAACTTCTGGAGATGTTAACAAAAACCAATGGACAATTATGAAAATTACGAAAATGCAAAAATCACCAGATGTTTTCAATAAAGCTTTAGAGAAAAATAAATACATAGTGATACTCATCTAGTATATTTTCCAAGTGGCTTTTGGAAACAACTATTTGTGGCTTTGGGGTTTTCTTGAGTCAAAGAGTATCTTTGCATGTATCTTGACTAAATTATGCCCAAAAACTTCTCTAAAGAAAGAACTACCCCTACCTTTAGCTCAAACAGTATCATATCCAACATGCCAAATACATCTGGATGATTTCTGCTGTTTTAACTCCCATGTTTCAACATATGCAAACCAGAAACACAGAAATGAAAGAAAATCAACATAGCCTGAAACACAGCAGACAACAATTAGCTGACAAAAAGCCGAAAGTAGCAGA
>WAAE01022009.1:0-25676 GCA_013400495.1 Nicator chloris
AAACTCAGGCAGGTCTGAGTGTCTCAATTGAAGCACTGGCACCTCATCCCCGTTGGTCTCTTCCAAAATAATTTCTAATTTTTACTGCCCATGCAATAAGTAAAATATTTTTTTCACCAAAGAAAATGCCTTATACTTTACAGAGAGCTCACTCTCAGTCAAAAGTGTTCTCCTAACCGATCATATGCAAATCCAGGTTTCCTGGGCTTTTAAATAGTTCTCTAAGTCTTTTCTTTCCAGAGTGATTTTACACCCTTTAAATTGAATGGTTTTGTAGATAAAAAATGTAATTTCAACAATATATTTGCATATATTAAATAAAGCATTACATCTAACAGTTGATCCCAAAATGCTGCTTCTTCAGGAATCCATCATCTTCATTACTTATTACAGCCTCGACCTCGGTGTCATCTCCAGCCTTTTACAAAACGTGCTTTTCCAATCTAATTCAAGTCACTGATAGAGATACCAAATAACATAGAATGAGCTGAGAAAGATGTACTAATTACAGCTAATTAGTAAGCAGAAGTAAAACTTCGGGGTTTGTCAATTGAATATCAGAAAATTCTATTTTCTCAGTTTTAGATCTGAATTGCTAACACTCAACTGAGTTATAAAGAGACATCTGTGGCTGTACCATCATTTAGTTACCACCCACCTGTGGCTGGGTGCAGATTTGCCTTCAGGACACCTTCATGGGACAGACAGTGGCATATTCTGTCTGTGGCTTGCAACTTGGTGACAGTGCTTTGTACTTATTTGTTAGAAAATTTTTTTTTATATTTCACTTGTGTCTCAAGCTTTTTACGTCGATCTTGTTATTCAAAGTTTGCAGCCATCTGATTTTCCGTTAAAATAAAGGTCCTCAATTATCTTTTAAAATCCTAACAAGATATCAGATGGTTAATAGTATTTTCCATTTGAAATTGTTTGACGTTTTTCTGAGGGTAGACGTGTGCATTTACTTTGGTTTCCTTTAGGTCTCAGTAGCACATCAGCCTGAAATCTACTGACAGGAGGAATGTGAGCTGTTGCTTAGTTACAATTGCATGATAAAGGCCATGAGGGTAAGGGCTCATCTCTTCTCTGTGACTGGATATATCTCACCACAACCACCTCCTGCTGAATCTAACAGGAAGGTGAATCCACATGGAGTCAGGTGTCATGTGAATAACCCTATTTGGGATCAGAAAGAAACGGAAAGAAAATTTAGGAATTTTCCACTTCTCTATTTTTTGGGTCTAATAAGCTTTAGTGAGACTGAAAATATTTTGTACTATGTACAGAAATAGTATTTAGGGTTGGATTTTTTTAAACAACTGGAAAAATTAATTGCAAAAGTGATCCAAATTATGAAGGACCAGACCCATCCTGCACTATCAGTGGGTTGCTGTAAGAACTTTGGGAATATGGTTCCTGGCATACTCTTATCCATATAAAACATGTCATTGCTGCTTGGTTTCTACAAGCATTCTTGAAGATAAAATAAAAATCGATAGAGAAAGAACACAAAAAACTAGAGGTCATGAAATTCAAGCAAAGAGTTTTATGTGACATATTCATTTGCTTTAGTTTTCATCTACGCCTATTATTCAAATAAAACAAATCTTAACTGTAGAGAGGGGAAGGGCTGAGGTTCAAAACATAAACACATAAATATTCAAGAATATAAATATTGGTTTTCAGGGATGTTGAGTGAAAGTTAAAATAATTTCAGTTTCAGTGATCCACAGACATACTGTGTAAGCAAGTGCTGTAGCAGACCAGAGAAAAGTGATAAGCACTTTGGAAAGGATTTCATCCTACTCTTAAGATATGTGAGAAAGACAGATGGGATGAATCAACCTGTGGTGTATGCTTTTTTCTCCACTGACTTTAGTGAGAACCCCAATGGTTATTTGGACAATTATCTTGGCTTACATTAAGTGAAGTGAATTTCCTGCCAATTTACCTAAAAATTATGGTAAATAATTATATTTTCAAGCTGTGTATGTGAAATAAATTAAATCTATAGTATGAACTATATGAAGAGTTTGTGATTCTGACAATCAATGCTTATAACACTAAAGAAGTGACAGCTGACAGCCTAAGATTTTATTCTGAGTTCCTATAATTTTGCTAAGTAAATAAGCATATCATAAATGTTTTCTCAGAGATACGACTAAGAAATACAGGAGTTAGAATTTTGTTATATTTAAGCTTTTTATTTACTTTGTAAAACCAGAACAATTTTAAAGTGAATGTACTAACAACTAACTATCATTTTTTTATTTTTTAATTGAAAAGGCCATGTTTGACTCTGGGTAGCAGGTAGGCCCACACTATGTCTCATAGTGTGGATATTATACCTAATACATAATTTCATTAATTTTTAGTTTAGGCATGACTATATAAGGACCAGAAGTTATCTAAGTTGAAATTGGAAAAGGGAAATAAATATTAATACTAGTATATTCAATGAAGGAATGAGGTAAATTTGGATTAAGCACATATCCACATGGGAATGATGGTGAATTTTTTTTTTACAGAGGAATTAAAATGTTCATAATCCATATATAGTTACACTTTGTTTTCAAGTCTGTTACCTTGAAAAAATTTTAAAAGAACAGTCAAACTGAGTGAAAACTAGTAGCAACTTTCTCATAGACCCAGAATACTCTGAATAAATTTCAGAAAACCTGAAGAAAGCACATCTTTAGGGAGAGGCAGACCAATGTTCACAATTTAGAAGTTTTCACTGTTGCTACTTGTGCTATATTTACTCTGTTGATGAACAAATCAGATTCATCTTCATCTTGCTTTTTCAGTGAATACTAGCTTGATAAGAAAATGTTTTAAGATCTTGTATAGAAAGGTGGTTTTCAAAATGGTATGTACATCTTTTTCCTTGGGTTATATAACCAACTCCTACTTGAAATGAAATAAATGTCCTATGAAATAAAGGTAATATTCCAGAATGATGATGAAACTAGAGAGAATATGGCTGGGCACTGCAAAGATTGGCATTTTGCATTAAGCCATGTGGGAGAAGGAACTAGCAGGAGAATAGATACAGACTATGGCATTTCCAAGTACTCACACAAAATATCCCTTCTGCTCAGTTAATCAATCATATTCTGCTAGATGAACATATTATCCTTCCAAGAAAAGAATGCAAATAACAGATGCCAAGGAGAAGGCTGAAATGCTTACTAAGATATTTTTCTGTGATCTCTTTCACTCACTCTCTGTCTATATATACAGACTCATTTTCAAATACTGGCAGAACACTTTGTGAAACAATTTCTGAGAAAGCTAAAAAGAGAACAGAGGGGTCACAATAAAGGGAAATGGAAGAAAAGGATGGGCATAAGTGCTGTGAACAGCATCAAATGCAGTACCTTGTGCAGCTATGAGGAGCGACTTTATTTCCCCTAAAATTCTGTGAGAAGTTATTATAGCGCAAGAAGAAACTATTTAAAGTAGTTCATTAATTGTCAGAGGTTTACAAAAGTACATGGGGAGAGATATCAATAGAATATTGAGTAGCTATTTTTTAGAAAAATTAATATCAAAATAGTGGTAGTGTTGGAGACCAATTGGTTCGTGAGGAATAACAGAGTTCATATAACAAAGATCAAGATAATTACATGGCAGTGTAATAATTTAGCTACAATACCCCCTAATAGAATGGAGTTTTCTGTAGATCAAGAGAAATGAGGAATTATTAATACAAACCAAGCATTTAAAACTACTCTGACACGGTCAGAGCCAGATTAGCTTCGGTAAAAGCCTTGTTCTTTCCCTTTTTATGTATGAAAACTTCCTCAGAAAATATTAGAAAATGTGAGTAAACAAAGAGCATAGGATTGTTCTTGTTAATTTATTTCCATCTGAAAGCTGATTAGGATTGGGTATTGAAATAGATACAAATCCTGAGCATGAAATTATCATGTTTCATAATTAACATGGCAAATCCCTTCAGGTCTGTTCTTTTAAAAATCAGTAATAAAGATTTCTTCCCATTTTTCAATGCCAATACTGATAACAATTGTGAGAGCTGATATGAAGTCAAAAGAGACAATGGCCATCAGATTAGTCTTGTAAACCTCAATACATATGAAAGTATTAAAAATGTACATAGAAGTGGTAGAAAATGGGATTCAGTGAAGACAAAGTGCTTTATATAAGGAGCAGCTCTACTCCTCTGCTTATCATATTAGCCTCATCTGGATGTGTTTACCCAGATGTCATTCAAAATTTTGGCCTAAAATAGTTTTTTAGAGATGAGCAATTTTAAAAAAACTTTCAAGCATTTTGTAAAATAAACTTTATGGCATAGATGTGGAACATGCATACAGGAGAGGAAGAAAACTATTCTTCCACAACCATTCAAGTCTTCCTCATAAAATTAGTGATAGTTTTGTCATTCATCAAGAATCAACATCCTGAAACATCACACAATTTCCCACATTTTCCTAAGCTTTCCTTTTAGATTTAGAGTACAAAATCAGATATGTTTCTCGCAGTGAAACCAGATTATCTCTGTGGGCATTCCTATTTTGCCCAGATTGTCATCTGAATTATTTAGCTGATGCTATTTGCTATTTGCTATTTGCTATTTGCCACCTCAGATGCTATTCAACAGGACATGTACTGTACCTATGCATCAGCAAAGCAGAGCAGAGAAGATATCCTCCAGAACCCTTCTTAGTTTGTGAACTTGGGACACCACATACAATCTTGTATGGTTTATGTTTTCTAATGGAGCATTTTTCTCTGACAGATTTCAATACAACATTTTAATCCTTATGATTAATTAAAATTATTAAATAAATTCATTATAATAAATTAAATTAATTAAACATATAAGCAAATAGATTCTTAATATGATTTAAAGCTACATTTTAACTAAAATATTGGAATTTTAGTTCAATCCCATATGTTGATTCTTACAATATTTTTGCAAGTTATGACATTTAAAGCCTGAAAAATAGTAGAGAGGAAATGTAGCCAAAATTTACCCATGGTGAAATTGTTGGTGGTGTTTGATAATCTTTGTAAAGGTAGAAGTTTAAAATAATCAGAGATTACTCTTCCCCATCACGTCTCTTTTAAAGAGGGATCCATCTTAAACTTTCTATTGCTGGCTCTAGACAACTTTCCATTAGCAGAGTCCCTTCAACTAACACAAGAAAAGTGCATAGAAAAGCAGTTTAACAGTCAGAAACATGACAGCATTTAATAAAAATGAGAAATTATTTACTTAGCCTGGATTTCTCACACATCTGACAACACTTGCAGAAGTAGAATTCACTTCTGAAAAACTAGAAATAGTTAGACTTGGCTCTAGCTTGTTGGGTTGAGTTCAGCACAAAAAATATGAGGCATTCCCTAGTGGAACAACTTTCATCCTTGTGACTTGGCAACAAATGTTTGTGAAATATGAATATGACAGCTTCACTCATTATGCTGTCAAAGGATGATAAATGTTCAGAATTTTACAGACTTTCTTTGTGATGAGACTAAATTCCAGGCAGAAATAGTCTTCCACTACTGCCGCCGTGGTCATTAGGAGGCACTGCTTAGGAACTCTATAATTTCTTCTTGTGTGACAGATGCACAACCTTCCTAAAGGCTGGCTCTGGAGTAAGCTGTTTTTTAAAAAAACATGTACTTTTTGTTTGTGTTCTGTATCACAGTCAGGCTTGGAATAGAACTGATACATAACAGTGATACCATCCTAACTGGATCTTCCCAGTACATTTCCACTCCCACTCCCAATTTTTATGTAAGTACAGTCCATACAAACAGTCCTTTGAAAACAAGAGTAAAGACTAAAATCTCCTACACGTATGGAGGATGTGAAGGTGATGTGATTAATCATTTTCAGTGTTAATCTTAGTTGCTGCAGAGGCTCTGAAAAGTGATGGGAAGAGGTAAAATCTTGACCACAGTAGATTTGCTTCAGGTATTTTCTCAGACTGTCATGCTGTAACAACAATGCAGCTTTATAAGAAATTGGATTGTTTTATTAAATTTTTCTCAGAGGGTAAACAATTCATATGTCTTCATCTTGTATCTGACCTTTTCTTGGGAGGAGGTCTGATTATATGTCTCCTTTGCTGCAGCTTAATATTTGCTGGAGTTTTGTTTTATCAAAGTCACTTCTGTATTTATCTCCTATTGACTTGTCTTTGCTGCAGCTGTGCCTGCCAGAAAAGATACGTAACAAAATTTAACCTTCTGCAAATGTAAGCAGCGGGGGTATTATGATATGCAAAGAAAACCTTACATCTTCCCTTTCATCTTTTGAGGAGCTCTTGGTTGCTTCCTAATCTGATATCATAAAATGCATTTTTCAAAGCAGTTTCACATTTCAACTGACTTTTTTACGACAAACTCTTCAGTGCTACTGTATCACTGTATTTGTTCCTTTTACAGGTGGTGTCTTAAGATGAGTTCTTGTGGTGCCTCAAGAATGGCTTCTGCTGACTGATCATGCATCAGTGTGACAAAGGGATTTAAGTTGCTCAGTCTATATGTACAGCAAAAGAGAACTGCTTGCCTTTAGTTTGGAAATTCAGAATGCATATTGCCTATGAAAGCCATTGAAGCCAAAATGCAGCTTGGGGCTGGGGAGTGGGTGGGGGGAGGGAGCAGCTGCAGTCAGCAAATTTGGGAAATGAAATGGGAATTGAAGGTGCTCTGGAGCTTATTATTATAGAAAAGTGATTCTGTTTTTAAATTATGTTAATTGATGGAAATAGTGAAAAGAATGCAGCCTTCTGCCCAGAGCTGACACTCTGAATGCTGTTTTCAGACAGAGAAATGAGAAAAAGGGAATGAAATGCTACCTCATGAACATCATGTCTGATAATATTTCTAGTCAGAAGAACTAATATAAATGTAGTAGAAGAAATAAAAGAGTTTAGATTTGATGGGGAATAGAACATACTTTTCTATTATATTTGAAGTCACATATTTTGAACCTTGAGTTTAAAAATAAATACTGGAGTTGCATCAGCCACAGAATGCTATCTTGTGACTTTTCCAAAAAGACATAACTAAGTCCTTTTTCAAAATACCAAGAATTTTTGTAGGTAACTGAAGGCATTCAAAAGGATTTTTGTTGTGGTTTATAAAATGGTTTGTTCTTTTTCTCCCCTGATGTTATCTCTATTTGGTTTTCTCCAAATTGTCAATCAGTTATCTCCTCCCTGTTTTCCAGATCCTTCCCCATCAATCCTTGTATCCCCTCCCTCTGGATCCTGTCTGTCACTCGGCAACCCTTCCTCCCTTTCTGGATAGTTCCACAGGGAGCGTCGAGTGATAGGCAGAGATCTAGAGGGTCCCTCCCCTCCCTAATCCTGTTGGTTTCTAGTTGTGTCAATCATTGTTGGGGCTCTCCACCCCTTAGCTGTCATTGGAGAAGTTCATGTTAACACCCATTGTAACACCCCCCTATTTAAGATGTATGCACTGCTTGTATCTGGGCTCTCTGCAGCAGGCTCCCTCAGTGTAAGGTCTCTCTCTCTGAGAGGGACTAATAAACTGAATTTCGCCCCTGTGGAGAGTCTCTCTCTCTCTTCTTTGCTGTTGCCGCTCTGCCTCTGAAGGTCCTCTTACGGGAACAAGAACTCACGAGGAGCAGACCGAAACCCTGGGACCCGTGACAGCCCAGGGTGGAGTGCTGCCCATTAACTGGCGCTGTTCCTCAGGAGCTAGCCGGGGACAGTGTCCACTTGGATACTGAGGAGGAACATCGGCAGATTTTAATATATGGAGTAAAAATACTATGATTGTCAGAAAATATATGGTAATAGTGAATTCTAGTTACCTGAGGATATTTTAAGGACAAATTAAACATGATTAGATCTGTCAACAATATCTGTGTTGACACTGCTCAAAAATGGTTTATACACTTTTTTCCTCTGGAACACTGTTCTAGACTATTTTTCATGGAGTTGGGAAGAAACATCCCCACAGAGGTTCTTTTGCATAATTTACTGTATGGGAGTTCCTTATCTGCCTGTACAGAAGATCAGGTGTCTGGATTCAGTATATATTATGTTTCATTTATTTTCATACCTATTTGTCTGTCCCAGAATTATTTTTTTTTTTCCCCAGAATTCTTCTACCTCTGGCTACATATAGGATTATGTATACCCATGTCTTTAAGGGACTATAAGACTCTTTTTCTTTTACACCTTTTACATCCTTGCTATGTCTCTTATGTCTTATGTTACTGAAGTGTATTTTCTCTGAACAGCATTGGAAACATCCATTGCAGTCCGGCTGCATTCTCAGAAAATTTCCTTGTTTACTCTTTCTTATTGGTCTGTGGACATCTCTGTTTTGTGTTGAGGAATATTTACCAGCCACACATGATTGTCTTAATTACATTGGGGAATTTAGAATTGTTCTAGCTGCCTATGAATAAGGTTTCAGGTGGCTGTAATAAAAGGCAGTAAAGTGCCAAATAATTTACATTCAAAGTGAGCAGTCTATAATCAGCAACCCACAGAAAAGTAACTGATGACATTCATGGGGGTAGATGGCAAAGTTTTAGAGAGGGAAGAGGAGCAGCTGCAGGGGTGGTCTCTCACAGATCAATTTCCTAAATGTCCGGCTATCCAGCTGTCCAGCATTGAGGAACTTATGGCAGGTCAAAGCTGAGCCTGTCGGGGAGGTTTGTGTGATGTTTGTGAAAACAGGTTTTAAAAATGAAACAAAAACACCCCAAAACCAACAACAGAGAAAAGAGGACTGAGTGAAAGAGTGAGAAATAAGAGAGATCACTGAGATCAGAGGAGGAGGAGAAAGCACTTCAGGAGATGTGCAGGTATTCCCTGCAGCCCATGGAAAACCCCTGCTGGATAAGATTTCCTGCCAGACTGAGGCCTGCAAAGAGCCCATGCCAGAGCAAGGGAAGTGACAAAGAGAAATCACTATGAAGTGACCATAGTATCTTCTTCATCCCCTCTGTGCTGTCTGGGCTGGGGATAGAGCAGTCTGGAGTGAAGGAATGAATCTATTTTAGTTGTCAATAAATGAAGCTAATTTTCCCCAAGTCTGGTTTGCCAGTAACTGCTAAGCAATCTCCTTGTCTTTATCTTAACCCATGAGCTTTCTCCCTCCCATTTGTTCATAATGTCTGCTCCTGTTCTGACGAGGAGAGGGAGGGAGTGGCTGGGTGGAGTTTGGCTGTTAGACCCACCACAGAAACATACAATTTGTGTAAGGACAGAATGAAAATGTGAAGGGTGCTCATTTCATACAATCTGGGGTAAAGATGAGGGAAAGAAAGATCTATAGGGAGTTGGAATGATTCGATTTTACATTTGCTTGTTTCCAAAATTAAAAACAAAACAAAACAAAACAAATATGATTCAGACAAATGAAAACTTAAATAAAGATTCAATATGACTGAAAGGAATACTTAAAGCTGTGAGAAGAATATACCCTAACAGTGCAAAATCAACTTTTAGAACTCATTGCTATGAATGCTGATAATACTAGGACTTAAGCAGGGTTGTAAGAAAACTTAAGGATTTGCACAGATGTTGAGAATGTCCACATTTCAATTCCAGACAATTAGGAGAAAATCAGAAGGTGGCTGAAAGCATGTCTTCATGCCAGCTCCTTACAAGATTTCTTGCACGTCCCTTTGAAGAAAATTGTATTGGTGCCTAGATGAGACAAGCTAATATCTCTGTCAATGCTCTGGTTTGCTCCATTTTTTTCTGTACTTTTACTTGCTTAGTGAATAGCTAAAAAATCACTAGCAATAACAGGATTGAGTTCCAAATGGCTCACCAGACTAATTATCTAATGAGGACAATTATTCTTGAATCAGCATGATGCAGTTTTAAGTGTGAGACTGGAAAAACAAGTCTGGAAAAGGAATCTGCCAGAATTTAGCAGGAGCTTGTCACTAATGGTAAGAACTGGCTGCTTCACAGAATCAGAGCAAGGGGTGGTTTAAAAAGACTCAAAAAATATTCTCTTTCATTCAGGATCAAATCCACCCAGAAAAGACATCTGACCTGCTCCCTGTTTGTTTCACCATCCTTAGCCTGTCCAATGACAGGACCCCCTTTGGGTCCTAGTACCAAAACTAACTCCTCATGTCTTGCCTTTGGTGAGTGAGGACAAAAAATGTGTATCAGCATCTATCTAGAAGTGTTTCATGCATTACAAGATATCTCAGGTTGTTCTTTTATAATCTACAATGGCCAGATCCTTCACAATTTTCTCATGGGTTATGTCTTCTCCATCTTTACCTGAATTTTATTGAAGAGTGCAGTGCCCAGATTGAGCAGATTTTTTTTCAGATAAGTCTTCTACCAGAGTAAAGTAAATGGAAAATATTACCTCTCTTATCATATATATAACATTTGTAATATTCCAAATTAGCCCAAGTTAAGATACATTAATTCTTTTTACAGTTCACCACCCTGGCAGAACAGATTTCACAAACAAGAAGGGCACTTACATTCATAGTACAGCTTTTAAAAATTTAGTAACCAATTTTAAGCTTGCTTTTTAAGAATGACATCTTACCTTTTTGTATTGGTCAGCAACACTCCCTTTGAAGACTATTAGATTTGTGTCTAAAAAAACTCAACGTGGTTTACTTACAGAACCCAATTTATATACAAACCCCCATATATATACAACCAGAATTTTGACTGCAAGTTCTAATTAGGTGAACTTGTTATTTAATAATATGCTAAGAAATCATATCTATGAGAGGAAAAATGATTTAAAACTTTCATCAGCAGCAAACTTTTGTTATTTTTAAGCAATTTTTATGCAATGTACTTAATTCAGCTAAATATATGAATCCAAGCATGCTCCCTTTTAAAATAAAAAAATCCCAAATTTTTAACTTTTTTTATGAAAAAAGAAGATATCCTGCTTTGTAAAAATCTTTACTTTCCCTTGCAATTTCTTCTTCTTTGTCTCACAGGGTTCAGAGGTGGGATGAGGTGAAAGTTGGGGCCCACAGAGATGATTTGTTATTACCCAGGTTACAGTTCTTGCCTCTGACTCTCACACCAGTGCAAGCAGTGGTTATTACAAATTCCAACAGTTAAAATAACAAAAAGGAACAAGAATTTTACACCTAAATATTTATTCTATACAGTCACTGTACAAGAGAAGGCAAGAAAGTGGACATGAAAATATTGGGGGCTGTTCTTATGCAGACATAATAAAGTATGGATCGAGAAAAGTTTTATGCCTTCCTTCAGATTGAATCTGTAGTAGGAATATTTCTGCACAGTCATCCTCACTCAGGATTACCATGAACCTGAATGACACAGAATCAAGATTATTCTATCATTTACTGTAACCATTTAGCCTTCATGTTTATTTCTATTTTGGGATTGATTTCCTAGAGAAAGTAAGTTTACATGACCACACTGACCGGGTATATGTTTATGACCTAGATAAATCTCTTAGCCAGTGTCAATTAAAAAAAAAAAAAAGAAAAAAACCCCTCACCAATCTCAGATAAGTTCATTTCCTACAGTTCCTGGGAAATGAGTAGCTGGGAAGATGACAGAGACCTCCTGAACACCACCTGTAATGAAAAGGCTGCAGCATGACCAGGGGACATGACTGACAGGTTAATCTGTCCACTCAATAACCAAACTGCCTTGATTCTGCATCTGTGCTGCAGCCTGGCTCTGGCTCTGTGGTTATCATGAATGACAGCATGAGGGAAAGGAGAACAAATTGTCCACCTGCAGTGACACAGAACCCTTTTACAGCTCTGCAGTATCACAGATATGTTTTGTTGAAGATTCGTGTAACAGGACTGGACCAGGACACGCCTCTGAACATCCAGCCTGTCTGTCGAGGACATAAGATCATTTCTCAGAGAGGTTCCTGCTGGCCTCATATCCTACTGTGCTCCTTAATGGATTATCTGCTATATTACATAGGAGACCAGTGATTTCCTACTCAGTCTACAATAAATTAGGTATTAATTAGCTTTATAACGAACTTGATGAATGAATGATGTGAGACAATGCTATGTATTACAATGGGTTTATTCATTCTTCTTAGCTTAAACAACTCCATATTGGATGCACTTTTTCTCTAACATCTTATTAAAATATTTTGTCATTTTAACTTTTAAATTTTTTGTCAGCGAATTTATCCATCTTGTTTCTTATTTCCCGTGAGATAAAATGGTTAAATCCAATTCCAACCCTCTCAGCCTGTCTCCATAGCAGAAGTGTTCCAACCCTCAGATCAATTTTGTGGCAATTTTTTTTAGAAGAAAACATATCATGATTTGCAATCTTGAAAGTGCAATACTGAAAGCTGAAGGCAAAGAGAAAGTATCAGAAAATTCTGAATGTTTAAGATATTAAATTAAAACCAGTCACAGATCATAAACATTCAAATTATAGAACATATTAACACTATAAAGCATAGCTGAAAGGAGAGTGAGCTACCTCACTAGAGAAGAAATCAGGTCTTAAAGGAATGGAGAAACTAGTTACAGAAGAACTGCACTCACTTGTGTAACAAGGTGAATATACAAATTAATTTCTTAGGACATCATATTAGTACTTCTCTATCAGTTAGATAAGGAATACGGAGTATGTTACAGACAATGCTTACATTGTGCAATGGTGCTGTGAAACAAGGTAATATTTTACACAGAGAAACAGTACACAGATTAAACTACTTATCTTAATGTAACAGAGTCGGTGATACAGATGAGAACAAACAAACAAAAAGATAATTCCTCACTCCAGCTCCTAGGCAGTAATTACTAGGCAAGATGAATTCCCAGCTCTGTAAAACTGTGAGGAAACCATGTGGCACCTCTGCAACCAAATAATTTCACTATATTTCCTTAATGAAACAGAAAATCCAGGCACCTTCCAATTTATGAGCTTGATATGTGTCATCTTCTGTCACCTTGAGATGTACATAGTAGATTTTCATATTAGTTCCATGAGAAATATGGGAAAGGCCCTTTCGTATGAAAGTGAGAAATCCTTAACCATCAAAAGAGCTGCTATAGCAACAAAAAAAATGAAGAACATCAAATTATGGAAAGAAAATAATTGTTTGAAAATATAAATAAAACTACACAGGCTGTGTGTATTTCTGTATTCAGTAGTTATGTCCTCAGTATGTTTCATGATAGGAATTTCTGTTACAAGTTCTGTAATGGTTTTAATTAAAATTTAGTACAGCCAGAGTGAGCACCACACAAAGCTATACACAGGCACCATAAAAGGCTATAGTGCAGGTTTTTTGTGCTGCAAGATGCAAAAAATCATACAGGACCCCAACTGAAAACAATCTTAGTGGTTCTTGATGTCTGCTATTCAATCTCTAAATATTTTGGATTACCATGCAGAGTCATTTCCTTTGGAAGCAGCAGAAAGAAATTTTTCTAAAGACATCACTATGGTGCTTTGCCTATAATAGTGCAAAGCATATTCTTACTCCATTTCTTCTATTTTTTATCTCCATTACTTCTATTTTTTTTCACATTTTAAATTGAATTACTTTTTTTTTTGCCCTAGGTAGGAATTGGAAGAATGTTTTAAATCCTTATGTTGTTCACAGAAACAGAAGGAGTTCCAGTAAGGTTTTTTTTCTCCCTCCATCAGGACCCTATGTATTGCTATCTCCACTTCAAAATAAGTGAAACTTAATGCAGTACCACAGTAGTGTAACCACTTATTTTCTTTCACATTTCAGATCTGTTTGTGGGGCAGGATGCAAAGAAGCAGAAGTTACTAAAGAAGCTCTGAGCAGCTCTCTTGTTCTCACTGAGTTACTCAGTGGATTCACATGCCAGTACTGCTAATAAGGCTCAGTCCAGTTCTGAGCATGAGCTGGTATATTGGAACTAGCCTGTATCAGGTTCGGCATTATTAAATTTCTACAAGAGAAATATATGCTTTCTTGATCTCCCCAAATATTGCTGCCAAGCAAATGTAATAAAATAAATGTGTAAATATTATATGCAAATAAAAACAATGTGTTTTTTCCTGTAGCTGTAGTTACAAGAGGAAAAATATGGACTGAACATGAAAGTCCCTATGAGACTCTGTTTATGTTGTCAAATATCTCTACCAGGATCAGGTACCCATTCATCCATTTTGAGAATCTGCCATACTCATTTCATGACCTGGAAGTATTTCTCTTTTCCCATGATAGCAATTATGAGAGAACCATTCATAAATTTAATATCAACTTACTAATGATATTTTTTATAAATTCATCCACTTTAAGTTTTTCAAAGTAATTTCTTTCAAATGTCTGATTGCTTTGAATAGATAAAAAATAAATGGCAAGTTGCAGCAGAACTAATTTTTTAAGCATGCCAGATGTTTTAATTATTTAAACAGCTCCTCTCTGAGGACTTCCTTTCATAAGTGCAGTGTTTTAGTAGGCAGAACTCTCTGCATGAGGATTTGTGAAAGACTGAATTCTGTATATGCTGTCTCACGGAAAATTTTTCCTTACACAGTCAATAAAAATCAATATATAAAAAAACTAATAAAAACTACTTCAGAAATTTCTGTTGCTGAATCTTATCTTCCTTTCCTATGATGACACTGCTTTTCGTGTGCATACTGGACTTGCTTTCTTTTATGCTTCCTCTGTTTTTGATGGGTTTATGGCAACTTGTATTTTGCTAGCTCTTGTGAAGGGGGCACAGAATCTCTCTGAGTATGGATAGGGACAGTTATTAATGTTTCTCTGTTCCTATGGGCTCAGTTAGAAATAAATCCTGCATTCACAAGACTCACCCATGAGGGACCCATGGCCTTTCCCCTACACCTCCATAGTCCCACAGAAGCACCAGCTTCCTCCCCTTGCACCCCACAGCCAAGGCAGCACCTCTTGCACAACTGCCCTTCCCATAAAACCTGAGACAGATCAAACCTTCAGGCCAGGAGAAGCTCCTCTGCCCCAGCTTCGCTGATCAACAACTCTTGTTTCAGCCTTCCAAGGTGCAAGCACATTCAGTTTCTCTCAAATCAAAACTCAGTAGCTGCCCTTTTTTTTAACATCATTTGCATCTGTTAACCCTGATGTGGCTGTCAGAGACTCCTGCTTTGGGAGAAGATATTTTCAAAAATACCCTTTCAAAGTTTCCTCTTTTTTTGACATAAATTATGGAGCATAGCAAAAAATCCCTCCTTTTCTGAAGTTAGCAATTATTTTAGTCTTCATTGCACTTTGCCTTGGAGAATAAAGAGAGCTAATTGTCAGAGTAAGGTCCACGTAAATACTTGTAGCAGATCTTGATATCTTATTTCAATACAAGAACTACAGGATCCATGTTCAGAAATTATTAAAAAAAATAAAAACACTGAACTTCTGAAAAGAAAGTTTTGGAGAAATAGCTGAAGAAGAAAAAAGCTTATGAGAAACTCTTGCAGCATTTTTCAAGGGAATCCTTGCAATTCAGAATGGGCTTTAAAGAAGCCCACTGAAATGCAACACTCTACCCCATAAATGGCCAGACTGTCAAACTTCCACATAAAACTTGTCACTAAGGACCTTGAAGAGGGGAAAAGATGGAATCCTTGTAACTGCTTGGTTCAAGAATGTGGATATGAATGTGAACCAGTCATGAATATGTTTACCCTTTGCCCATAATACACTGGGAACTCCCTCAAGTTCAGGTTTTGTTCATCACTTTTTTCAGAAATGAGCCAAAGAAGCATCTGGGGATTGGGGTGCTGTTGGCTGAAGTCATGTGTTGCAGCTTCACTTTCTGTTTCACAGGGCATCACAGACAGGAGAGGACACAGGAAGAATGAACATCCAATTCATGTAAAGGCAGCCTTGCACCCCAGATGTTTTTATACCAGTACTGGAAAGCCTGTGTATGTTTTTGTACAGAACTCAGATTTGATCAACGACATTGATCATTCATCCATTGAGTCTGAAAATAAAAATATGCCAGGCCACAAGGAGGGAATCTAGTCAAACAGGGGCTTTTGATGTGGAAGGAAGTGGCTAATTTATCTTGCATTTGAGATATTCTGAAATTTTCCCTACAGACCACAGGAACCTTGAATTAAAAATTGTTTCTCCTGAGTGTTAACTTTCAGGTATGGAAGTCCAGCAGTATATCAGTTCTGAGACAGAAAGTAATAATATCAGAGGATGAAAAACATACTTCACTCTTTATATTTTTATTGAAAAGATGAAAACCACTGTGAGTTATTGTAAGCATACACAGTTAACTTCAAGCATGACTTGCTTACATTTTGCAAGTCATCAACTGTGTATTTTAAATTTTTTAGCATTTTATAAAGATCTCTGCCTTTTCACATTCACTGAGAATTAAGTAAAGCCTCTTTTTGACATAGATGTCATTACACATGAGTAAGTGGAGATGGATAATTTTTTTTTACAAAATCATCCAGCAAGCTGGTAGAAGCTTGGACTCTTTCTCCCTCTTAGGGCATTCTAAGTATAATTAAAAAAAAAAAAATTACGGTCTTATAAGTAATCTGTGACCCTTTTTCTCCATGAGAAGGATCAAAATTTGAAAAAGGGGTCTTTTCTTGGTTTGGCTTGCTTTGTGTGGTAACATCTTTTTTTATTTGGTTGATATTGTAGGATGACAAGTGCATTCTGCTATGGAGATGCTCTGAGATTTTTTGCAGGGAAAACAGTAATCTCCATTTCCCATCTACAAATCCTAAACTGATTCCACCTATCAATACTTCACATTTAATGCAAACAAGTCCAGACTTCATTTAGAAGTCTCTGGTGTCCTCCTGACTATTGAGGTAGGATTTATGGTTGTTCAGGGCCTTATTTCAACACATTTAGACCATCAAAAGAAAGCGCACTGGAGCACTGTGGTATAAGACACAAATGCTTGTTGAGTATTAGTGTATTTTTGTTCATATTTCTTGAAAAAACTGTCCACTTGGCGCAGTGTTTCAGAGACATTTTGTGTGCAAACTGGAGCTCCTCGAGAAATGCTGAATTCTCTGACCTCAAGAAAACAAAGTTATTTTTGAGAGGCAGTGACAAAAATCTAAATGCAGCAATGTAACCCAAGTTAGGGAAAACACTTGGTGGATTTTTGCTTGCTTTCTTTTGTCAAAACTTAATGAAAATCTATAACTAGCAGGTTCAACTCCTGTCACAACTGGGACACCAATGGACTTGGAATACTGATGGGTTTGTTCAGTTGTAGGAAATTTGTACATCACTGACTGAACTCACTCACGACGCATTGCTGAGTGTTTTACTTGTTTTACTTCCTCCACAAGGACAATGTTTTGCAATGCCTGATTTTATATTTGCTTTTTAGCTAAACTTCTTACATTTACTTCATTGTACTTGCCTAAATTTCAAAATGAGACAACATAATATTAAGAATCCTATGTTTGATTTTCCTTTCTTATAACTAATTTCCTTCTGGCAAAGTGAAGCTTGCTGCATCCTGGCTGCTTATCCTGTCAAGCAAGAGCATGGGCACATTCCTGCTCCATGACTGGAATATACATTTGTCAGACTCCAGACAGAAGCCCTTTTACAGATGTATTCCTGAGCTACATTACCTGGAGGCAGGCTTTGAAAATACACAGCCATTTAAAATTACTCTTACCATGAAAGAATTTCTGGCCTAATATTTTTTAGGTGAATTCACTAAACAAATACTAAATGCATTGTGTGGCTTCTGTATTTGTGAATGATGCTTTGAAAAAACAAAATATTCAACATGCATTTACCTGTTTATATGGACTAGATATCAATTAGCCAAATGTTTCAGGGTGCTGTATTCATTAAAAAGATATATTTCAAATGAAATATATAGAAAATAATATTGTCCAGTATAATAAATATTCAAAAATCATGGTAAAAATGTCATTTCTAAGGACAGTATTGACTGAATATTTCTTTTTTCTGCTTGGAAAAGAATGGATTTATGTCATTGTATAATCCATAAAATAAGGACACTCTTCATAATTACTGAGCACAGAGAGTTTGTTAAATATCTACTATCAAAATTTTCAAAAATACCATTAGATTTGACAGACTGAATTGACCAGACTGACTTTTCCAAGGCTAAATTATGTCTTCTCTAATGAAAAAGGCACAGCACATGCTCAGAATGTTGAAGTATAAATTGTACCTTATTTTTTTGTAACATCGTGTGTATTGTGTTTACTTTTAGGGAGAGCATTTTGTGAGGAGCAAACAGAACAATTACTTATTGTAACAACTCATTGGTCACCTAATTGGAAAAGTGTCATGGGATATGGCAGATTCTTCATCACTTGAAAGCTTTCAATCAAAATAATATTTTGCTTTAAAGTGTTTCTTGCTCAAATCATTGTCCTATGACTTTGGTTATGCTTGAACTTTCTTGAGATTATCAAAGTATTTCTGAGGTTTTTTTTTCTAGATTTCGTGATAAATACTCACTGAATAAACAAACAGGCCTTGGAATAAATGCATGTCATGAAGTAATGGCTTAACTCCCATATGAAAGTAGCTTTGGGTTGCAAACAAAACATATTGCATTCTTCGAACAAGTAAAAAATTAGCTGTTCATAAATCAGAACTACTATCTTTCCTGACTTAATATGAACAGGTTTTGGGTTTCAGGCTAGTTTTATGAATAAATAGTCAATATAATGTCATTGAAGAATAAGTTGGCATTTTAACTGATAAAGTAAATTTGACAGTACATATGTAAACATGACAGGGTCATAGTAACAATGCTGGTTTTGGTACAGCAGGCCTTTAAGATATTTTTACTGCTCTAGAATTATAGAAATGGCCCCAAACTCACCACTTGTTATCTATTTCAAATGCTTTCAAAATATCCATATTAACAAAAATCAAAAACAAAAAAGCCATAACCCAATCTATTAACTACATTTTTCTACCCCCAGATAATTATAAATTACCATCTGAATCTAGCACAAATCCTCCATTACTGGATTATCTTCAAAATTATTTAGAATGTCAGATGTTGAACTTTATCACATATTTTTGACTGGAGAGGCAGTAATGTGCATTTCTTCCTGGGTAAATCTGGTTTTAGTGGGAGGTTTGTCATGTGTTTGATCAATGGTTTTGAATATACCTAACCCTACTGAATTACACTGATAATCTAAGCACTTTTAAACATATGTTCCTACCAGCACAAATTCTTTTTTTTGTGCTACCTGACCCTGTACAAGCACATGGTGATATACTGGAGAAGAACTGCATCTTTTCTGACATGTTTCAAGTATTTCCCCTCTATTTCTTGCTTTCGTTTTCTGGATTAAATACTATTTGGGAAAGTAAACTGATACCACAGGGAAAGAAATATTTTAAAAGTCAGAGGGAAAATAAATAAAACATGAAGTTAATGTCTTCTTAAATATTGACAATGAGAATCCCAAGAGTAATTGATTTTACTTTTTGAGAGACAGTTTACCTTTGCATTGTCACAAAGCCAAGAACTCTCCACAGACTGAAAGGAAATAGTTCAAAAGAGCCAGACAAGCTGGTAACAGCACATGCATTCTCAAATGCTAGTTTCCACCTTCCCTTCAAAGACATCTAGAGAGTGACTGTGTCTCCTTTAGGATCAATATCATCAATCACACCAACAGGGAAACAGACTTAGGAATCCAAATGTTTGAGCTGTCTCCCAGCAAATAACCAACGTTTCTTTTAAAGTGACCAGAAATGAGTTTGCAGAAATTGCTGGTTAGCTCTAGGGCAATGAAAGAGCAGGAAGTTTGTCAAGTATTAATGAATTCCATGTCCTTTTGGAATGGCGGAACATGAAAATCTATTTCAGATGAAGGTACAAAAGTGAAAAATATGTACTGCCAAAAGCCTGGAAAAATTACTGCACCTTCTATGCTACCATTCAAAGTATTTATTAATCAGTAGTAACAATCTTCACTTTTTAAGTTAAAAATTCGGTTTTTCCTAGATTTCATTGTAAACATTCCATGAACAGATGAACACATCACAAACTAATATAATTCATTTTCCCAACTATTTTATTTTTAATTGGTATTCTAGTTGTCATTATTTCAGAAATTATACATACTTTCTGTTTTGAAGTTTAATAAGTCCAAGTGCTGGGTACTGCATTTTGGCCACAATAACCCTGTACAGTGTTATAGGCTGGGGACAGTGAGGCTGGACAGTGCCCAGGCACAAAGGGACCTGGGGGTTCTGGTGACAGCAGTTGAACATGAGCCAGCAGTGTGCCCTGGGGGCCAAGAAGGCCAGTGGCATCCTGGCCAGTATCAGGAATAGTGTGGCCAGCAGGAACAGGGAGGTCATTCTTCCCCTGTACTGGGCACTGGTGAGGCCACACCTTGAGTGCCGTGTCCAGT
Organism: Nicator chloris; assembly: GCA_013400495.1. Taxonomy (NCBI): domain Eukaryota; kingdom Metazoa; phylum Chordata; class Aves; order Passeriformes; family Pycnonotidae; genus Nicator; species Nicator chloris. The sequence continues at coordinate 20,355 of WAAE01022009.1, forward strand.
TCTGGCCCCTCAGTTTAGGGAGGACATTGAGTGCTGTGTCCAGTTCTGAGCCCTCAGTTTAGGAAGGACACTGAGTGCTGTGTCCAGTTCTGAGCCCTCAGTTTAGGAAGGACACTGAGTGCTGTGTCCAGTTCTGGCCCCTCAGTTTAGGAAGGACACTGAGTGCTGTGTCCAGTTCTGNAGTGATCTGCCTGGGGAGGTGGTGGAGTCACCATCCCTGGATGTGTTTAAAAAGACTGGATGTGGCACTTGGTGCCATGATCTAATTGAGGTGTTTGGGCATGGGTTGGACTCGATGATCTTGGAGGTCTCTCCCAACCTGGACATTCTGTGATTCTGTGATTCTGTGAATTTTGTGATTCTGTGAATTCTGTTTTACAAATGGAATATTATGGAGTTCTTGGCTGGGGATGGAAGAGGTGCTGAAATGAGCTGATTAGGAACTCCCAGTGAGGCTGGAAAATGGAAAGCTGAGTCGTATTTTCAACAAATTGTTCCACTGTATGAAGGGGAGTAATTTTGCCAAACTGGCGGTTGCTAAAATGTTAGGTCTGAGTTAATTATCCCAAACCCCATTCTGAACTTAGTGGAGAAAATTTGTTCTCCTGACCTGTTTCAGATCCCCTTTTTAACATGAATTCCTTGGTTTTCTTCACATGGGACAAATTTATTCAGTGACCTTCCAGGTGAACCTTGATCCATTTGTTCCTGAAAATTTTCCAAACCACCAGACACTTCTCATGACCAAGACCTGAATTAAAACTGAGATGTTTCAGTATGTACTATGTTCAGCACTCTGCCAAAAATGGGAATAGGTTACATGTAAACACCTTACATCATGGTATTTATCTACATTACATTACATGTAACAACATCTGAATTTTATGCCACCTGCCACTGAACCATTTTGAGCTCTTTTTTTTATAAAGCTCCAAGGAACCCTGAAAGCTTGAGTGACTTCTCATTTAATGAAAATTACTGGAGAATTCTGATGCTTATGGAAATCTGCTTTGAGAAAACTCTCTGGGCTCTAAGCCATACCTGAGTCCCAAGGAGAAATGCAGCAAGGACAGACACAGTGAGAGAGTCCTGTCACAAGTGATTACCAGGATGTGCATGCAAATGACAGCTAAAAAATAATAATCCTGTTAGTTACTCTTGATGCTCAGGAGTAGCAGTTTTAGGTCAGCTAGGAAGCCTGAAGAATAGAGAAGAGAGTACAGAAACAAAGAGGTGAGACCAATGTCTCAAATGCTCCAAGTGGATGGGGAAGTTTTTCCAGCTTTATTCCTCATTCTGCTTTATTCAAGTGATTGATCAAATGATCAAGGATCAGATTCTTCTAAAGGAGAAAATTTGAAAGTACCTTTGCTGTCAAATATATTTGAAAGATAGTTTTTAAAATCTAAAATATAAAATTTGAAATAATTTTTTTAAATCTTGTCAACTGAGAAAAAAATACTCTTCAGACAGAGTTCAGTCTCAGATTTTCTTTCATACAGAACTTTGACTAATAGTTGCATTTGCTTCTTTGACATAATTGGGAAGATTTGTAGGGGCTAGCTACTTGACTTCTATGCACAAACTGATTTTTGTCAGGAACCTCTCACAAATAAATGAGGAAACAAATTCTGTTTTGTTTTTCAAAGCTTGTATTCCTCATAGGACTTGATTAATGTGTTGCTAGAGAGTTCATTTTGATCAACACTGTCGTACATTAGGAGTGATAACAAATAGCAAATCTCTTAATGAGTTCCCTGAATTTCCTGTTTGTAAGGCAGAAAATGGTCCAGAGGTTAGGACTTTTCCAGAGGTATGTGGTATTTACTTATTTATTCCCATTTATAACTAACATAAATGGATTTTAAAAAAAAGCTCATGGATTTTATGTGCCCTTGCTTTGAAGGCTTGGGAACATACATTGTTAACATTTCTGATTCAAATCCATTGAAAATTGATTTAATAATTTTGATTCCAATAAACATGGGCAGGGCAGAATTGGTTGTCGAATAGTTATAATAAATTATTTGTTGTTATTATTATTATAAGTTATTTGTCTATCGAGTGGGGGAAGCAGCAGCAGCCACCACAGGTGCATTAACCAGGTAATCCTCCCTCATTAGTTCTACAGGAAGCCCACAGAGATGGAGGATGATCCAATATAAATTGCTGATGTAAAAAGACTCAAGACACAGAACATGCTGTCCTTTAATTAGGGTCCTAAGAAGCTGTGGTGTCAGTCTTTTAACAGTGAGAGTGAAAAAGCTATTAATTTCTGTGTACTGTATCTGCAGTCAGAAGCAGCAGTGCTGTGAGAATATCCAGAAGAGTCTGGAATTGCATGGCCATGAATCAAAACATGCACAGAGCAGGGGGTTCCTCTATTTCTATTTGACTGGTACCAAACAGGGTGCTCCAGGGTCTGAGGACACACTCAGGAGCCAGAGGAAAGTTGCCTTTCAGAAGTAGACAGGGATGTTACTGCCCAAAGGGTCAGACTTGGAGGTTTTCATTTCCACAGATAATGTTGACTCTCTGGATTGATTTGGCTTTCCCACTTCCAGGATGTAGGAACAGTCATGATAGTTTAAGCACTGAATTACATTGAACTTATAGTGGACCTGCCACAATGTCCATTGACTCTAATTTTTCCTTTGAGGACTGAAAAAAATATTTTTGTCTTCTATACAAAGTTCCTAAGCAATAGGGAGCTTAGCTTTGTTTCTTTCTTTTCTCTTTAATGCCATTCATTTTTGACAAATCAGAGAAAGAGAGGGAGAGAGAGAGAGAACTTGTGTACACATACAGTGTCCCTAGAGTTAACAAATTTTCTGGATTGTATATATTATTATTGTTTATGTGTTTTAACTAACCATTTGAGATGCCCTCTCCAGAGCGCTCTTGACCTCATTATTAGATTAAACATTAAATTAGTTCTTTTACCTATATCTTCTTTGTTTTCTGTCTACACCATTTTAGCATTTGTACACCTACTTATTCTCCTGTAGGCAACACCAAAAAATGTGAAATATACCTTTCTCTCATACAAAAAGAGTGTCTGAATTTTTTTGTATGTGCTAGATTTCAGAAAACGGGAAAGCTGTTTATCCTTCTGGAACAGCTATTTTTGAATGGCTTTGCAGACCTAAGTGTATAAGAAAAGGTTTGTCACAATGTTGGGAATGAGGTCTGGTACTAAACCATCTTTCTTGAAAACGGACAGCCAAGGTAGCATTCAAAAATCAATTCAACCCTCTGTTTCCTGGGTTGTTCTTAAATCTTATTATTTCCTACAACATTTTGAGCCAAATGGACCTGCCCAAAACAGCAGGCTGCTTGATGGGTTGCTTGGAAACTACAACAGTCTGCCCTGCTACCTGCCTAACCTCAATCAGCACTCTCCCTCTTCTGGGAGTTGCAAGTTAACCTTAAGAATCAGCCTTATCTCCTGCAGTGTTTAGTCAGAATAAGCCTTGTCCCAGGGAGACAAAGCTCTTGCAAAAAAAAAAAAAAAAAAAAAAAAAGAGAGAGAAAAAAAAGAAAAATCAACGGGAANAAATAGAGAATAATGCACTGGGAATGGAACTCAAGGAATACCTACATGCAATTCCATTGGCTATTAAAATACACATTTCTTTGAAGGAAAGTTTCCAGCCTCTCTTTAAATACGTGACAGATGAGCAAATCTACTGGGACATAAAGCTTTCCTAATTTACAGATTAGCTCAGTTCAGTTGGCCTTGTACAGTGATGATCTAGTGCTGTCCCTAGTGTCCTGTTGCTCCTCAGCAATAAGTCAACTGTTCAACAACATATTACATTGTGGATGCTTCTGCCTCAAATCATGTGGGTGCCTGTATGTGGGAAGATGAATTTAACTCTGCAAATGGACTCCAGCTCTGGAGGAAGAAGTTTAAAGAAAGGTGGACAGTAGAGGCAGTAGAGATCTAGCAACCAGCAGGATCTAGAAAGCAACTAGCTGATCTGGTCTGCTAGAGGCTGAATGAGTTTCCTAAAATTAGGTGGTCCAGTGCCATTTCTCATGGTCTTCTCCATCTGAAAATTTTGCACAAAGCTGTGAGGTGTGACCAGGATCCACAGGAAGCCAGTATCTTTCCAGAACAGTAGATGGAAACACAATGTGCTTACCAGTTTCATAAAGCCCTGAACATCTGAATTGAACCTGCTGTTGTCCACAGTGCGGTGAGTCTTTCACTAGGTTCAATTAACTCTATTGACCTAATTTCCTTAGTAACACAATTAAAAAAAAAAAATTTACATATTTAATTCCCATGTAGAAACTCAAAATATTATCTTACTACATACCTAGATCCCACTATAGACATCCTGTCAAGGTCTTTTGGCTTCTGAAAAGAGAAATGTGAACACAAGTTTAATGGAAATAATACTTCCATTTTAAAAAAAATTCATTAGTTTACCTTTTATGGCTGTTTGTTATAGTACACAAGTCCATTTTCCACACTTCATTTCTGGGATGTATTTGTTTACTTCTTGTTTCTGACATCTAATTATTGTACAAGATTTTTTTCTTATATTTAATTTCTTGCTAGCCTAGCTTCATTCACGTGATCAAGGTTGTATTAACTAAATTTTATTCTTTATAAATTATAATTATATTTCTTTTTGTAAAAAAATAACAAAATATCATTGTTAAGTCTGTTAGAATATCACAATTTGAACAGGTCTGGAACATAAAGGGAAAATTTTAAGATTTGCGTGAAACTTGTAAAGTATATTTCTTCCAAAATAAAAAATAGAATGGGTTATTTCTGACAGCTCAAGGATGTCATGCCCTGGAGCTTCCACTAAGAAGGCTTATAAAAAAAAGATGACCTTTGGACACTTCAGGCCACAAAGCTACTCATAGCTTGATACTATATCACAGTTTCTGCTAAACCTTGAAAAAAGACTGAGGAATTTCTGCACTGTAAAAGATGACAGAAGATGAAGAAATCTGTGGGTTTCTTAATCTACTTATGGTGAGGATCATTTCCAATAAAACATCAAAATGACAGTTTTTGTCTCTCAAAATTTCAGGTAGGTAATCTGATCAAATCCATGAGCAGAAGTCTAGCACCCAAAAAGTTCCGAGCTCAATGTCATTGGAGGTAAGATTTTACCAATATGAGAATACAGAATAAAACTCTCTTTGCATAAGCCTTGCTTTCAATAGCAACCAAGCACAGACAATAAAATATCTTCCCAGTACGTCTATCCACAATAAGTATTTGTTAGAATTATAATTGACACTTCACATATGAAACACGGCAGAAAGACTTAACAACTAATAGCAGTTGTTAGA
>WAAE01022011.1:0-26655 GCA_013400495.1 Nicator chloris
AAACAAACAAACACAGACAAAAAAGCGGCAGTAAATGTGGGAACTGTAGCACAAAAAATATGTACCATGTTAATAACATAATGTTAAATATAGTAACAATTGCAGTATCATTCATTTTGTAAAAAAAAATGCAAGAAACCAATAGTAAATTTAAAATTCCCTCAGGAATTTCCTTTTCAAGATTTATCAGCCTTACAAAAAAAATCAGCAAGGAAGCTAGAGAAAAAAACACCAATTTTCTGTTTTATAATTTCTCTTGTTTGTGTTTTCTTTTAGACTTTAATTATATAAAAATAACAATCCTCAGTCTAACTGAGGAATTTGTATACAATCTGAAATGGCTTATTTTTCAGTTATGGAACCAGCTATTTCAAGTGTGTTCATGAGAGCTACAAAGTTCAAACCCCCATTTTGTAAGATTATTAAATAAACCATCATTAACACGGTCACACTGATTGTAGTAGTTTGTCCAGTTCATAATGACTGCATTTACTGACTTCACCTTTATTTAAATTTTAAGCTTTTCTTTTCAAGATGTTGTGCATCCAAACTGCTTAGTATCTGACTCTTCAGTTAACAATGTAATTTAACTAGCATCATAAGTCAAACAATTTGTTTCCATAAAAAGACCTTTGCTTTTTTTCCCAACAAGTTACAGCAATTTTCATAATAATGAAATAGTACAAACAGCAAGTGGTTACAAATCCAAGCATAGTTTGTATTTTCTTTATTGAGTGCTTTATTCTTTTGGATAGAAATAACATTTAATTCTCATTCCATTTTATTAAAATTCTTACCATTGATTTACCTAATTTTCATAAACACGAAGCTTTAAAAATAAAGCCTAGTCCTCCTTAAGCTGCATTGTTAGTAACAGTTATTTAGGAATATCACAAAGCAGTATAGTTAGCCTCAAGACTTTGGTCTAATTACTAACATATGTGACTAGGTAACAAAACCAAGGGCCAGATTTTCTTCCTAATTTTGCAAATATATGATCTAGGTGTAAGTACACTCGTAACATTAAAGTAAATTTGTTCCTCAAGAAAAGGAACATCACCACAGGAAACTGAATTATTAGACCTCCTTAATTTCTATATTGAGCTCTCACTGTATGAAATGATAATTATTCAAAGATATGTGAAGATCCATCCATAACGTATCTTAAAACTCCCTCATGGTTGAAGGCATTTGAGGTCCAGGATATAGTATTTTACTTAGGATGACACTGAGCATCACTGTATTTACTACTTCAGGAAAATGAAAAACCTTGATTCAGGAAGACAGAGAAAAATGTATTTTGTCTCTGTGTACTTCTTAAGCTTGAATTGAGAGAGAAAAAAATGTTCTAGTCATGCAGAGTCTTAGGAAAACAGCACAGTACTGCACAAAATGCATTTCTATGCACCTGTGGTCATGAACCATTATTATGATAGATACTATTATAATCATTTTCTTAAAACTGTTTTTCTTTAGGTATTCTTACCAAATGTTACTTCTCCATTGCCATTCCTGTCAAATAACTGAAAAGCAACAATGAATATTGCATCTGGAGTACACAAAACAGATTCAAATGCCACAAATTCTTGGAAGGAAATTAACCTAGAAAGGAAAACAGAAAAGTTATGAAGAGTTTTTTTAATTGTTCAAATATATTCAATGATAATTTGCATTTGATACTCTCGAAAACAGTGTGATGCAAATAGTAAATAAAATTCTAACTTAAAATAATTAACACTCTAGAGACAGGAAAGTATGTTACATTTAAGTAGTTAACATTTATGCGACTCAGTTTCTTCCTCTATGAAGTGACTGAATTCTCACTGAACACCTAAAAGTTATTACTTTTGAATTATAAATGTAATCAGCACCTGAAAATTAAGACATAAAAACACCACAAATATTCTAACAACATGAAATTTACAGGTCTGTCATTCTATTACTACATATGTATTTCTACTAAAAAAAGATATTGTCATGCAAATACAGGAATACACTATAAAACATACATTTTCTTAAAACAATATATAACATTCATACAAAACAAACAGGTTCTGAAAAAGTTACACTTTACTATGCATATGGAAAGAATACTACTACACTCCAAAAATAACATGAACAGCCAAGTCATGTACTCAGGGCCAAACACAAAACATCTGGCCTCAAGGACAGACATGACAAGGCAGGGAAGGATCCAAGTGTCACAGCAGATCACAAGATTCTGAGCTGTCTGTGCAAGACAGTCACTGTGCACAACTCAGGATGCACTGGTAGATCCAAGTCCTTGTGGTCACCACATATAAACTCAGACTTGAATGTATGCACAGATACCTTATTAGGATAATAATAAGTAACTTTTCTAGAAGAACTCTGCTTATTCTGATTAACACACAAAAAAGAAGACCTTCAGAAAGCATCCTAATGCTGTATGTATGAACAGCTGCGGAAAGATAAACCTGAAGCTAAGCAGAGATAAAGTTGGCACAAGAAAATAATGGGATAAATGACAGGATAAATATTTTAGCATTAAATAATCAATGGGAATAAGAATTTCCATTACATCTTTTATATTAAACAGAAAATTTACTATATATCAGTAAATGCTGTTAAAGCAGAGAATACCATTGTTTCCTAGAAATTTTCCCAGAAAATGTACATAATTGATCTCAACTTAGTACTCATCATATGAGATCATCAGCTCACAGCGATTACTTCAAACATTACTGCTTAACTGCTAAAGAGCCAAGTATAAAGTCTGTTCCCCACAGGAAAAGAGAAGAAAAATCACAATATTCACACTATTCATTACTGTATCTAGTCCTTGTCTAAGAACACATGAAGCAGAATTGAGATACTTTAAAAAGTTCTTAACATTCTTGTATATATGCGCTGCACAAGAAAGATAGGAAAAGACCCAGCGATTTTGAAAATCAAGATACTGAAAATAAAAAATTATCATATTTACCACATTTTAGCCAGAAAAATCAGAGATATGAGAATGGCTCTTCACATGCAAAGTCGATTTCATCCAAAGGATGATCTTGATAAATAAAGGGTTAGTATCAAAGCAACAAATGTTCCTTTAAAATAATTGTAAATACTACCATTTCAAAATGCATCCCACATACACGCATAAAGCTGACACACAAATTAACTCCTAACCAGGAATCTTTATAAGTGACAGAATCAAGTGCTGATCTCTGTAGAACGCATTCGTAGAAGACTGAACCTGAAGGAAGATGTCTTCAGCAGTCTCACTATAACAGTGCCTACAGCAAAAGGAGATACATATCCAATTGCCTTTCTACATATTCAACTTGCAATGCCTAAGAGCAGGGAGAGCCTCTGTGATCCTCCATTAGCCACCAGGACAGAGATAACAGGAGCTGGATTAAACAGAATGATGGAGCTTCCCACCCAATCACTACTCAAGCATCATGCAGTGAACCCACTGCATTACAGAGTCCATAACAATATTAAATCACTCACCTTTTATCTGTAACATTTTAAAAATATTCCTTTTCCTCTGATTTCTTCTGCACTGATACCCTTCAAAAGCACACAAAGTAACCCATGTGTTTGTAATTCTTCTCTGTCTTTCCTTTTTTACCTACTATAAGTCTTTTCTAATTTTTCCCCACACAACATAACTTTTTAGACATTACATATAGCTCTGTTGTGACTCCCCATTAGGTGAAATATCCACTCTTTCTTGGGGACCTCACTTAAGAACACATTTCCAGATTTAAGAATGATATGCTGATAAAAAGAGTACCCAGAAACAAGCAGTTAAAATGAAGAATTTTGAATTACTACTGGGAAATTCTGAAGGTTTGAAGGGGGAAGAAAATATTTTAGCTGGTTTTGGCACATATATATATGTAAGTATATTCTTCAGAGAAGGTATTTATCCGAATTTCAAAACCAGTGCCTGCATTCTCAAGACACAGGAGTGCTTTCAGCATCAGTGAAATCCTATTGTACTAAATAGATAACGGGCAAGTTTAAATCAAATTCTAATTTAGAGGTCATCACATAAATTTCTAAGAATGTGCACTGTTAACAATGAGGAATAAACATTTTGGAAGTGAACAGTCATCTAAGAACTACCTTAATGAGTTCCACTAAAGCAAACCAGTCTTGTATAGCAGTAATGGGAGAAGGCAATAGTGCTCTGGAACAGTTAAGGAAGGATCAAGTCAGAATCAGAAAAAAAAGTAAAACCACTTTTTAAACACGTCTACAGAGAGCCAGTTCCAAAATGTGCTGTTCCTGTAAAGTGCCAAACTTAAACCTAAAAGAAATAAAAATATATTAACATTGGAAGCAACCATCAACGCTGAGTATTTATTTCAAGGGCAAGCAAGGCTAAGGGAATATGATAGCAGATACAGGAATGAAATTTTGTAACAGAACCCAAAGCTTCTCAATGACTTGCTGCATGACACTGGGCTGTCATTTAATGTTAAAGTATATGTACAGAACTGGACTATTGATACTTCCTTGGACTTCATAAAGTAAGTCCTTGGAAAGATGCAATGCATTCTGGAATTCAGTTGAAGACTACAATAGTTATTCATGCTATTAGAGTCTGGATTTTGATATCTTACAGCTCACTACAAATGAAAGAATGTGAATGTAAGAAAACCCTAATGTCAATAATGGGGCTATAATAAATTCTTCATGTGAAATATAGATTAAATATAAATATAGATAAAAACATTTAGAAAAGACGTTTCAGGCAAGTATTCAAACGTGAACATTTTACACTTTGAATTATACGGCAGTGCAAAATAAAAATTCCACTCTTCCCATTCAGAAGGTGGTAAAGTACACTTACCCATACTGGATTATCTCACTTCACATATTACCCAGAATTAAAACAAAAACAACAAAAATCTTATTCACAGGGAAAGTATCAAAAAGCAATGCCTAAAAGTTCTGTTGTAGCATAAAAACAAACGGATTTCCTACTGTAAAAAAGACCCTTTTAGAAGACATTTTCTGAAGAAATGCACACCATAAAAGATAACTAATAGCTTTCAGAGAAACAATATGCTAAGCATGTTGGTTACTTCATCAATTGAACTATTATTTGAACAGATATGTATAAAATTACCTTTTAAATCCATAATAAAGCAACAAATTGCAGCTATGTATTGGAAACAGAGACAGGTTACTAAGATTTATCACACAGATGTAAAATCAAATATATTATCAAAGTGCTGCAGCCTTATGAAAAGAAAAATCATATAGCATTACATTAAACAGGAAATCCTATATTTGTCATTTAGAATAAGAAGTATACAGCACATACAATTTCATTTCCATAGCACAGATACTATACAAGTTGCTCAGGATACTAAGCAAACTAATAAAATGTTCTATAGCAGAATGCAGGAAAACAAAACCAAAATTTAAGTAACCAAGGACGTTAAGGAGCTTTCAACTTAAAATAAATTACATTTACATATTTACAAATGTATTTTATGCTATTTTAACAGTATTTTCTTCTCAGAAAAATAACCAGTCACTTCTGCATTCTTGACCTCTTCTCTGATCCATCTTAACCTTTCCACATTACTTTAACAATGTCCAGGCCTCCTGCTACAATCCAAGGCCAAAACTAGAAGGCTAGATACAGCAAAAGAGAAGGCTCCTTGGAAGACAAATGAGTTAGACTACCAAGTCTACTTGGTACTACCTCAGCACTACCTCAGCAGAATAGACATTTTGTAAATTGGTTTCAGGGAACTGTCTAAGAGCAAGCAGGAGCATCAGTAAGCACAGCTGGAAAAGCTTCATGTGGTGTGACCTGATCTTCATTAGGCAAACAACTTCTTCCTTCATAAAGTCACTAGTGTATCTCTTTTTTTACTTTTCAAAAGCCCTCAGTGGTTGGATTTGAATTGCACACTAAAGAAAGCTCTTCCATATTTTTGTGCTTAATTACAGGTACTGAAGGTTACAAAGTACCTGATGATGGCAACAGACATACAGAAAAGAACTTTTCTAAGGCAACCATACTACACTCAACTTACCTGCTATTCAACCACCTCAGCCTTTGTAGAATTTAACAAAATATCAACAAAATAAACCTTAGTTTTAAAAAAATTCATGTTAAACACCACAATTTTTTCTCAGTTTTCACAAATTTATAGTCTATTGTACTTGTGAAAAAACCTTCTCCTTTAAATATACCTAAAGCGTAATAAAATCAGTAATATATTTTAGAAGATGAAGTTATCAAAGTCATGCACCCACACATTTAACTATGCACTCCAAGTTTCAAAGAGAAACAATTCTCACCCATCCTTAGTTTGATCTGCCACTCCAGCCAACAGCTGCACTGTTTTGGGATTGTGCTGCGGGTCCGTATGAAGTCCAAGGTATTTCTGCACAAAATCCTCTGGGGTCATGTAATGCTCACCATCTTTCTCAACACTTGCATACTAGAGTAAAAATAAAAAACCAAAGCCACACAAACAAAAATTAATCCACTTAGATGCTAATTACTGGTGATGACCAAATTAGTATCTTCACTGAATATAACTTAAAATGGTGCACAACAATCTGCACGTAACTGCTCTGAAATTAAAGGGCTGGATTAAACTAACAGCGTTACTGTACTAGTTTTATACTACCAACAGTCTGATTACAACAGATGCCTTCACATAATGACCAGTATCTTCTAATTAGAAGACAACTACATATTTCAGAAACTGTCAGGTAATTGCAAAAATTTATAAAAATTACAACCATGCTAGAGCATTTCATTTGCAGTTACACGAAAAACACAGAACATAAATTTTCTTACAATTTCTAGTAGTAGGTATGTTCTGAATAATTGTTCCTGATCTTTACTATAATCATTTTGGAAAACATAAATTATTTCTTTTCTCTTTTTGTGAGAAATATATGTTCTGGTTCATTTTTATCCTGAAACTGATGTTTTTAAGGAAAAATTCACACACACAGACAGTGCTTGCTTCAGTAACTTGTGAACCTCTTCACATCACCTCATCACCTCATTCTCTCTCACCCTACAGCTGTGATGACAGCTGTTTGCAAGACTGCACTTTAAACCACATTACTGAATTTATGGAGAATTAAAATAGAGTATTTTCACTAAAACAGGAACACAAAGCAGTGGACAGGAATCTCTTAATTCAGCACTGCTGCCAGTATGACAGCGCTACAAAACTGTGGCTTCCTTGAATCAACTCTTAAAGTTTCTCGCCTCAGCCATCCACACAAGTGACTGAAAAATGCCTTACGAAGCACAATTTTGCTGCAAGACAGGAAATCCAAAGAAAATGTTATGTATGAAGGCCCATCAAACATGCAGACTATGGAGCATATCTTCAAGAATCACTGAAGTCAACTGTATGACAGTAGAGTACATATCAAAGACAGGCAAAACCTAAACACCATCTTTTTTTTCTCCAGACACCAATTTCACTGAGTTTATCATAAATAATAATTTATAATAATACCTTCCACAATCAAAACTGTTTGGGGGAAGTTTTGTTTAAAAAATTTTGAGACAAAAATAATTAACTGAGAGATACACTGAGCTCCATATGAGAAGGTCATGGCATTTTGGAAGAGTTTGGCAGCAAGTCAATAAATTAAGGCCCAACAAAGTAGCTAAGCATGTACATACATCGGTCCTATGTTTGCACTTGATAACTTAAGTCAAGAATCTTTTAGCCCAATTTTAAATTATAACCTAATTTGAATATAAAACATAACACCTCAATTAAATCTGTGTTTTTCTCAGTCTTGAACTGTGTTACTTTATAACACAAAATGCTTAATATGCATTTGTAGATTGTATGCCTCAGTTAAGCACCTGATGAATTTCCATGAGACTTTTTTGAAACATCCTCCCATAAGACAAACATATAAATCCCCTACTCCAGTTTATAAGCTGGTACTTGGTGTATCACCACACTTTGAGAAACAATACTTTGGAAATCTCTTTTTGTTTCCTCCTCCACCTGGCTTGAAGAGGTTACACTTCAACAGGCAGGGAAAAGTTCAACAATATTTTCCAAAGGCTCATTGTGTCTTGTCTAAGAAAATAATGAAGGTTCACTACGAACTGTGGTAACTGTTTTTCCACCCAACTCTTCTATCCTTCTGTGATAATTTGTTACAAAATTTGTTCTTTTATGGTTGTTTCTGAAGTCTGTGGTTAGCAAACACCTAAGAGGTAACTTATTTGATGGTGCACAGACATGAAATTTCAATGCCTGCATTTCATAGTAACAGGATTAAGAGAAATAGCACATCTTTTTAATGCAAATCAAATTTTATCTTTTTAACAGTTTAAAACAGTTAGAAGACACAGATAGCACACTTCAGAAATTCTGAAGTGAAAGGTATATATTAAATATCCTTTAAGATACAACATAAACTGCACGCCAAAGGGCAGGTATAACATTAGAAGACATGCATGAACAGAAGGAAATTTAAGTAGACTCTGTGATTAAGGTGGATGGTGACAAGGCCTAGAGCTCACATCTTCCCTTCTAACCATTTCCAAGGGAAGCCAAATTTAGGAAGGAATGCACGACCTTTAGCTGAAGCTCACAGAAGAGGCCAGCACTCTCAGCAAAGAGTACAACATATCTGACCCCTAAACACTTGCAATATTTTATAACGACTTTCTACAATTCAGTCTTGAAAAGAATGATTTTCTTTTGTTTTAAAGCCTGCAACTAAGTTTGGTTTCTAAGCATCAAACAAAAACACAATTTCAAACCCAACAGAATGCAGAAGAAATACAAACTCTTTTCCTATGCTTTTTTTTACGGCAAAATCTTAGATACTCAAAGGGAGAGAGGAGAGCTTTCATATTTTTCATTCCTCAGAGAACCAAACAATCCACAACTTCACTTGCACATTTCTTTGAAGAAAACAAGACAGACAGGAGGAAGACCAAAAAGCCATTTTTGAAAAACAGACTGTCTGCTTTTTAGGTCAATAAAACACATACTGTCAGGAAGAAAATGTCAACATCCAGTGGTACAATGTTCTTGCTCTCCACTGTTCTCTCTATGACCACTATCAAGAACTTCAATTGCTTATTTCCAGAAGCAAGAACTTCTACTGATCGGATGTCAAGAACCATACAGAGCTCACATTTACAATTGAATAGAGTGTTTTGACACCTCATTTAACTGTTTTTCATTCAAATGTGCAAAAGTATCTCGCAAAAAGTTGGAAAAAGATGTTCTAGAATCGTATTTTTATACTGTACTAATATATGTTTTAAAAATTGTATTTTGATATTGCTACTTTTATTAACATACTCTACTGTAATCTTTATCTACAAAGTTGAATGCCATGTCAATCAAAAATTAATCTGTGTTGGAATATTTTATACTAGAAACTAAATGTTGAGCTTCCACAGATTGATGCCAGCATTCCAAGTTTTTGCACTCCAGCAATGTTACAGTGTAATCCAGTACGAAAAAGAAAAGGCCACCAAAATTACGGTTGGGATATAACTCCTCTCTCTCAGGCAAAAAGGTCTCTCTGACTATTTATCATTTATGGAAACTGTTATATGGTATAATAGAAACAAAAGATAGGTATAAATAGTTAAATAATAGGGGGTTTACTCACAGTACTAGCTCTAATTTTATACTCTTATTTTTTTAAATAGAGAAAAGCTTCTTAAATGCACTAACACTCAACATTAGGGGAAAAATGTATTTTAGTCATTTTTAAAAATCAGTGGCCCTATTATGGACCTAAAACAGTCCTTGTTCTTCTTATTCCGTGTGCCTGATTCAAACCTTATCATCAAAGTTTTAGGATTGACTGGATTTCCCTTTCTGATCATGCTTTACTGAAACTACGGGAGTGGAGAAACCTTCATACTATTATTTACAGATATTAATTCTAAGGCCCTGCAAGGGACAACATTACGAAATATGTAAATCTTGACAAATCAATTTCAAATACTAAAAACCTTGCCAGTGGCCCAATAATTTGTAAGAACACATATAAATCCCAAGGACAAAACATACAGCCATGGAAGAGGAATGTTTTTCAATTCTGCAAAGGTGTGTTTAAAAAAAGACAACAGTACTTTGTTATAATTATTTGCCTTAGAGAAAATAGTTTAGGAACTTATTTAATATTATAATTTGGAAATGGTTATTACAATTTGTGCCAGCAGCAGTTTCTCCTCAATGCCTGACAACTCCTTCAATACACGGTGCCTGCAAAGTGAACTTTTAAGTGTCCCAACAGCATGACACGCGTTTGATGCCATGGCAGACTGCTGGAAAGGCAAAACACAGAAGTCTGACACTCAAACAACATTAGGTCTTTTTACCTGCAAAAAAATATTTCGTAGTTCGGTAGGATCCGCTCTTTTGGTTGAATGCACCTGTAAACACAAGCAAATTAATGCTTAGCCGGGCTACTGTCAGAGCATAGATAAAACCCCCCGCGCCGGCAAACGGTGGCAACACGGGCTCCCTTGTCAGAACCACAGGCCCAACCTCAGCCATGACCGCGCCGAGCTGCCGCGGGACGGCACAGGGCTCCGCGCCGGTGACAGCTGTCAGCACCGGGCTGCCTGCGAGCGCCGCGGCGCCCCAGCCCCACAGGACGACCACAACCGCCACCGCCGCCCCGGGAAACCCGGCTCGCGCCCCCCGGGGCACTTCGGCGGGCGGGGGCAGCGCTGCCGCCCCCCCGGGGCCGCCCCGCCATCACCGCCCCTCTCGACGCCGTTCCCGGCCCCCGCGGGAATCCCGCAGCGGCGGCGGCGACCGCCTCCTCCCGCCGCCCGCCTGCCCCCGGCCCCGCGCGGGATCCGCCCGGCTCCTCCTGCCACCAGCGGCGGGTGGGAGAGTCACCTTGACCGCCATGCTGCGCCCGCCGAGGAGGAGGAGCCGCCCGCCCGCCCGCCGCGCCGCCGCAGCAGCCGCCGCCTCAGCGCAGCGCTGTGGGGTGAGCGCCCTGCCCTGCCCCGCCCCGCCCCAGCCCCGGCAGCGCCGGGTGCGAGCCGCGTCTGCCCCGCCGAGCCACCGGTGGAGCGGGCGTGTGTCCTAGGCGGGGTCTGCTGGTAGCATCTCCACAGTGCAAAACGGAGCCTTTTAAAATGCTGCTGAATTTCATTTNATCACCGCCCCTCTCGACGCCGTTCCCGGCCCCCGCGGGAATCCCGCAGCGGCGGCGGCGACCGCCTCCTCCCGCCGCCCGCCTGCCCCCGGCCCCGCGCGGGATCCGCCCGGCTCCTCCTGCCACCAGCGGCGGGTGGGAGAGTCACCTTGACCGCCATGCTGCGCCCGCCGAGGAGGAGGAGCCGCCCGCCCGCCCGCCGCGCCGCCGCAGCAGCCGCCGCCTCAGCGCAGCGCTGTGGGGTGAGCGCCCTGCCCTGCCCCGCCCCGCCCCAGCCCCGGCAGCGCCGGGTGCGAGCCGCGTCTGCCCCGCCGAGCCACCGGTGGAGCGGGCGTGTGTCCTAGGCGGGGTCTGCTGGTAGCATCTCCACAGTGCAAAACGGAGCCTTTTAAAATGCTGCTGAATTTCATTTCCGGCGTAACAGATGCAGCCGAGCCCCTGAGGGTCAGCAGAGGTGCACCTGTTGTTTTCAAGCGCCGAAACTGTTCGTAGACTGATGTTCTGGCAGCTTGGCTGCAAATCGGTTGTAGCTCCTCATTTCAAACATAGAACCAGAGGCCCAAAATCTGGCTGAATTCAGTAACTTCTGATAGGGTCTTATGATCCTTTATCAGCAGAGCACATATATGCTTATACTTCAAAATGAAAAGCATGCAGGTCACAGCTTTAAGAAAGGGTAAGTTTATACTTTGTTTCAACAGTTCAATCACTGTGCTTATAAAACCTGATTTAAATAATACTTCATATTTTGTCTTGCTGTGTGATTTCAAGGGCCCAACAAAGTGTCTTTTATTAGATGCCACTGGAAAACATAAAAGGGGCAGACTCTGGTACTCCTCAAATAAAACAGTGAGATATTAAACTACAATACAGTAACTGGTAGTTTATAATGGTGGTCATGAACAATGATTCACTTAAGTTTAAAACAACTTTTCTCTGGAACAACTTTTTTTAGTTACGTGTCAACAAAAACTTTCTGCATGTATCTTAGAGTTCACATACTACAAATATGCCTGTCCCAGCTGACAGCAGGAGCAGTTTTGCTAGAAATCTGCCTATTTGGTAAGCATCTGACCATCCAAGCATCTTGTTCAGCAAATCCATAAATATATGTGCTAGCTGCCGGGTGTCACGGTTAAAACCTAGCCAGCAGCCAAGCCGCACACAGTCACTCATTTGTTCCCCCATCACCAGCAGGACTGGTGAGAGAATTAGATGGGTAAAAGGCAGAAAACCCGTGGGTTGAGATACAAACAGTTTAATAGGAAAAGCAAAAGCCATGCATATAAGCAAAGCAAAATAAGGAATTAATTCACTGTTTCCCATAGGTAGGAAGGTGTTCAGCCATCTGCAGCAGGGCAGGGCTTCATCACCTGTAGCAGTCACTTGGGAAGACAAACATCATTACCCCAAACTTCCTCTCCCTTCTTTCTGCTTCTTCCCACTTTATATACTAAGCATGATGCTATGTGGTCAAAAATATCCCTTTGGCTCTTGGGAACACCTGTCCTAGCTGTGTCTCTTCCCAACCTTTCATTCTGCCCCAACATCCTTACCAGCATGGCAGTACAAAAAGCAGCAAATGCNCTGCCCTGCCCCGCCCCGCCCCAGCCCCGGCAGCGCCGGGTGCGAGCCGCGTCTGCCCCGCCGAGCCACCGGTGGAGCGGGCGTGTGTCCTAGGCGGGGTCTGCTGGTAGCATCTCCACAGTGCAAAACGGAGCCTTTTAAAATGCTGCTGAATTTCATTTCCGGCGTAACAGATGCAGCCGAGCCCCTGAGGGTCAGCAGAGGTGCACCTGTTGTTTTCAAGCGCCGAAACTGTTCGTAGACTGATGTTCTGGCAGCTTGGCTGCAAATCGGTTGTAGCTCCTCATTTCAAACATAGAACCAGAGGCCCAAAATCTGGCTGAATTCAGTAACTTCTGATAGGGTCTTATGATCCTTTATCAGCAGAGCACATATATGCTTATACTTCAAAATGAAAAGCATGCAGGTCACAGCTTTAAGAAAGGGTAAGTTTATACTTTGTTTCAACAGTTCAATCACTGTGCTTATAAAACCTGATTTAAATAATACTTCATATTTTGTCTTGCTGTGTGATTTCAAGGGCCCAACAAAGTGTCTTTTATTAGATGCCACTGGAAAACATAAAAGGGGCAGACTCTGGTACTCCTCAAATAAAACAGTGAGATATTAAACTACAATACAGTAACTGGTAGTTTATAATGGTGGTCATGAACAATGATTCACTTAAGTTTAAAACAACTTTTCTCTGGAACAACTTTTTTTAGTTACGTGTCAACAAAAACTTTCTGCATGTATCTTAGAGTTCACATACTACAAATATGCCTGTCCCAGCTGACAGCAGGAGCAGTTNCGGGATCCGCCCGGCTCCTCCTGCCACCAGCGGCGGGTGGGAGAGTCACCTTGACCGCCATGCTGCGCCCGCCGAGGAGGAGGAGCCGCCCGCCCGCCCGCCGCGCCGCCGCAGCAGCCGCCGCCTCAGCGCAGCGCTGTGGGGTGAGCGCCCTGCCCTGCCCCGCCCCGCCCCAGCCCCGGCAGCGCCGGGTGCGAGCCGCGTCTGCCCCGCCGAGCCACCGGTGGAGCGGGCGTGTGTCCTAGGCGGGGTCTGCTGGTAGCATCTCCACAGTGCAAAACGGAGCCTTTTAAAATGCTGCTGAATTTCATTTCCGGCGTAACAGATGCAGCCGAGCCCCTGAGGGTCAGCAGAGGTGCACCTGTTGTTTTCAAGCGCCGAAACTGTTCGTAGACTAATGTTCTGGCAGCTTGGCTGCAAATCGGTTGTAGCTCCTCATTTCAAACATAGAACCAGAGGCCCAAAATCTGGCTGAATTCAGTAACTTCTGATAGGGTCTTATGATCCTTTATCAGCAGAGCACATATATGCTTATACTTCAAAATGAAAAGCATGCAGGTCACAGCTTTAAGAAAGGGTAAGTTTATACTTTGTTTCAACAGTTCAATCACTGTGCTTATAAAACCTGATTTAAATAATACTTCATATTTTGTCTTGCTGTGTGATTTCAAGGGCCCAACAAAGTGTCTTTTATTAGATGCCACTGGAAAACATAAAAGGGGCAGACTCTGGTACTCCTCAAATAAAACAGTGAGATATTAAACTACAATACAGTAACTGGTAGTTTATAATGGTGGTCATGAACAATGATTCACTTAAGTTTAAAACAACTTTTCTCTGGAACAACTTTTTTTAGTTACGTGTCAACAAAAACTTTCTGCATGTATCTTAGAGTTCACATACTACAAATATGCCTGTCCCAGCTGACAGCAGGAGCAGTTTTGCTAGAAATCTGCCTATTTGGTAAGCATCTGACCATCCAAGCATCTTGTTCAGCAAATCCATAAATATATGTGCTGGCTGCCGGGTGTCACGGTTAAAACCTAGCCAGCAGCCAAGCCGCACACAGTCACTCATTTGTTCCCCCATCACCAGCAGGACTGGTGAGAGAATTAGATGGGTAAAAGGCAGAAAACCCGTGGGTTGAGATACAAACAGTTTAATAGGAAAAGCAAAAGCCATGCATATAAGCAAAGCAAAATAAGGAATTAATTCACTGTTTCCCATAGGTAGGAAGGTGTTCAGCCATCTGCAGCAGGGCAGGGCTTCATCACCTGTAGCAGTCACTTGGGAAGACAAACATCATTACCCCAAACTTCCTCTCCCTTCTTTCTGCTTCTTCCCACTTTATATACTAAGCATGATGCTATGTGGTCAAAAATATCCCTTTGGCTCTTGGGAACACCTGTCCTAGCTGTGTCTCTTCCCAACCTTTCATTCTGCCCCAACATCCTTACCAGCATGGCAGTACAAAAAGCAGCAAATGCCTTGGTTCTATGTAAGCCCAGCTCACCAACAACAAAAACATCTCTGTATTATCCACCCTGTGTTCAGCACAAATCACAGAATAAGCTGATTTGCAAGGGACTCTCAAAGATCGAACCCACCAGCCCCACACAAGCCACTGTGAAAAGCATAATTCTACCCCAGCCCAAACCAGCACAAAGAGTACTAATGTGCATCAAAAGCCAAGCCTTTGAAAGAAAATGGCAGAAATCCCCATGGTCCTTCCCGCAGTAGCTGCAGCAAGCGGTTCAGCATAGAACGGTTTTGGTTTTTTTAATGACAAAGCTCCGGTCGTTTGCTCGGCCAAAGCGTAACTGCAGCAATGAGCAACGAGGTCTGTGCGTGAAGGAGCGGAAGCGGACGCGGCCCCTCGGAAGGTCGCTGCCGAACCGGGGAACGCTCGACCTGTCCCGCGCTCGGGGCCGCACAAGTCCGACGGCACCTGGGTCGCCACACGTGAGAGACGCGAGCACCACTGCGCATGCGCGCCGGCCGGCCCGCGTTCTGGCGGCGGCGGGGCGGGGCCGGCCACACGAGCCGGCGCGAGGCGTGAGGCAGAGCTGGGCATGCGCTCGTGCTGCGCGCGCCGCGCGCGGCAGCCATTGGCTCGCCGCCGGGTTTCGGCGGGCGGAAGCGGAAGCGTGTATGCGCGCGCCCTCATTTCCGCCGGGCGGGCGCGCGAGTTGATTCGCTGCGCGGGGACTCGGATATGGCGGGTGAGTCCCGGCCCGACCGCTCGGGGAGCGGGCGCTGTTGGCGCCTCGCCGTAAGGGCACAGGGGGGCCCCGGGAGTAGCGTCGTGACCGGGGCGCGGGGCAGGGGAGCGTGAGCTTAGGGCCAGCGGACGCGGGTGAAGACGGAGCGCGGGCGGACGTGGAACGGGGGGTGAGGGAGGGAAGCGCGGCTGCCTCTCTGCCGCCCAGCTCCCATGGTGGTGCTTCTGCCTGTCTTCGGGCTTACGGCCGCCACGGTCTGGTAGTGTTAAACCAGCGTGTGTCTCCGTGTCTGTTGCCACGAGTTTGCTGGCGGTGGCCAGGGAATTAAAACCCCAAAACATGTTTATTTAAAGCTTGCTGCCTGAAGTAAGATGTAGAAGAACTTTCTTGCGGTACTTCTGAAACGAAGGGGTTTTGTGTTGTGTGTTATTTCTTGGTTTATGAGCCTTTTTTAATATATTTTTTGAGTAATAGTGACAGGGAGATTGGACACCTCTTAACTCTTAAGAAAACCTTTTTCTTTCAGGACTTACTGCTATGGAGAAGAAACTGGCTGAATACAAGTGTAATACAAATGAAGCAATTCAGCTGAAGCTAGGTAATACCACTTTTTAAATATTGTAGAAGTGATACTGAAGTATCATAGTACCTTCCTATGAAATGTATACATCTTTGTCAATTTCTCAGTTCTAGTCTGATTATTGATTTCATATTCTCAGATCAAATAACATGCATCTAAGTTGTATAGGATGCCTTTATTTCATTTCTATGCCACCCTCACATAGTTTCTAAACTAAAGTTGTCTGACTCTAGTGGAAACCTGTGTGAACAGCTAGCAGGTCATCTGTGGATAAACAAATGGAAGGTGGTGACTTGGTCACGCTCTATTCTTTTTTCTTTCTCAGTTCGCTTTCCTGAGGAGTTGGAGGATGAGAACACAACATTTAATCCAGAGTACAGCCATCAAGTGTTTGGAGATGAGTAAGTTAAAGTTTCCAGATTCAAATTAATAGGTCCCAAAGGACAAAGTTGTTTCCAAGTCATTAAAAACCAAGAAATTTTGCTAATACTGAGTGCAGGGGAGGAAGTGCTGCCCTGATGCTACTGCTGCATTTGCTGACACAGGCCAGGATGCCCCTGGCCTTCATGGCCACCTGAGCACACACTGACTCAGTTGTGTCAATTGTTAGCCAGCACCCCCAGCTCCTTTTCCAGCTGTTGTTCCCCAGGTCTGTCACTTGTTGTGACCCAGGTGCAGCAGATTAACGCTCCTGTCCAGCCTACTGTTGACTGCAGTCTGACTTAGGGAGCATTCAGATCACTGATAAAGAGATTAACACTGAGCCTTGGGAACGCCACAGGGGAACAGCTGTCTGGTGCATTTTACTGCATTCCCCACCACTCTTTGGGCATGGCCACCCAGACAATGAAGGGTACACCTGTTCAGGCCATGAGCAGCCAGTTTCTCCAGGACAATGCTGGTATCAAAGTCTTTCCTAAAGTGTAGGTAAAAAAGTATTGTTTCTTTTTTTTTTAAGTATGCTGAATTAATTAGTGCTGAAGTGTCATTTATTATTTTAAGTAGAGTGATATTCAACAATCTGGTCATAGATAAGAAAAAACACCACAACAAACAAGCAAAAAACCAAAGACAACCCAAAAACCTAAGGAAAATCCAGCTGCATATTTCTGTTGATTTCTCTAAGTAGTTGTGTTTCTTAATTTCAATTTCCTTTTGAAAACATTCTAAGTACTCCAGTTAGGATGAACTACATATATTAAATCTAAAACATTAGTTACACTACTAGACATCTACTGCAGCTATCAATGACAATAATTACAATTTTAGTCATCAGAGAAATCTCCAGTCTGTTAGTTTAGCTAACAAGCAAATTCTTCTGGCACTTATATTTCAAATTTTAAGTTATGAATGTACTACCATAAAAGGAAAATCTCAGTTAAAAAAAAGTTTTAGCTATGCTTTAACAAAAAAAAAATGGCCTGTTTCTTTGTGAACATTACTATTTTCTGCACTTTTTTTCAGAAAAGAAATTCTCTATTCTTCATAAGTGTATAGAGTTTGTGTTCAGGCAACTTGTATTTTCAAAGTGTAAAAAAGGCTTTTGTATTCTATACTACTTTTGCATGTACTTATTTCTGATTAGATTGGAAAACTAAATAGAAACCGTCAACCAAAAACTCCACAAATTGTTACACCTGCTGTCTGTGCTTTGTACGCTATAGATTGAAGTAGTTTAGTCCAAACTATTATACTACACTGCAAAGTAATTTTTAATAAATGTTAGCGATCAATTAATGTAAATAACTCTTAATGAGTTAAAGCTGTTGAAAAAGCATAAACATAGTATTAGCTGTGTCAGGCATTCTCTCCTGAGCTGTCACAGTAACGACACAGGCACTGACTTACTGAGTTCAGAATATTTCCACTAGAGGAGCGAAATAACAGAAGCAGTGTAAGGCATTATCTCTGTCTAGATAGTGAACATCCAATTTGATTCCCTTTTCCTATTAGGAAGCTTACTTTACCTTACTGGGAAAGATTGTGAACGTCACATGAAATGAAACCACTGTGATGTGAATGTTTTGTTACGTATCGAGTTCCTGGTTGTTATTTTCTCCTTTCTCAGTGAAATTGCTTTTGGCTACAAGGGACTCAAGATCCTCTTGTATTACATTGCTGGAAACCTGTCAACGCTCTTCCGCATTGAATACACATCAAAAGTAAATGAGAGGTTTGACTGTGTGGAGGTAAGCACAGGTCTGCTTTTGTCTTTAACATTGAGAAGGTTTACTTCGGTATGGACAGGAGTTCTAGGTTTAGTAATTGCCCACCTAAACATGGTTTAAATTAAAAGGAAATAAACAAAGCTTCCGTTTGTTAAGCCAATGAAAAGCTTTGAACTTCATCTGTAGATTTCCCATTCCCTGATGATAGTACAATCAAAATTGTGTCAAACAGAACAGTCAGATGTGAGGGGCTGATGCTAAAACCAGTTCCACAAAATAAACCTCAACTTGGCAAGTCTGCATTTTTATATTAACTGTGACCAAGAGGAGGACTAGCATTGGTGGGGTTTATGATGGAGAGAATGAGTGAGCAGGAAAAGGAGGTTTCTGTAAGAACTTCATGAGATAGTACGCTTGACTGTGTCTCTCTAAAACATGGGGAACAAGTAAGGCAGAAAAGAGACTATAAACTTCTGTATGGGTATCATTTATGCTTTACATCTTTCTTAAAGGAATGTGATAATACAATTACCTGCAGGGTTTTTGTTTGGTTGTTTCTACTTTTTTCCTACAGGTTTTCTAGGTGTATAGAATACTTGTAGAATAGCTTTTTCTTTTCTTCTCTCCTATTGTCTATATGTTCTCCAAATATGACTTCAGACTGCATTTAAGTTACTACTTTAAAATTTGTTGGAGTTATTTAAATAAACTTCAAGGGAAGGCCTATTGTAAAAGGGGAAATAGATTGGAATTATTTTAAAGATTTGCTCTTTCTTGTTTTGAAGCTGTATTAGGATATACTCAGATCAACAGGTTAAGTTCCTGAACATGTCTGAAATACTTTGGAGGCTAGATCAACATGTCTTAGGAGTGAAAGGTCATGCTCTTCAGTCTAATGAAGGATTTTTTGGAAATAAAAAAAAAAGGAAAGGCTGTTGGCCATGTTAAAATCAAATTGTCCAACCTTTCACTGCTATAATTTCAAAGTAGAACAGGAATCTGCACCATAGCACCTTTTTACTTCATCTATTTTCTGTACAAATGGCAAACCCAATTTACTTCTCTGAAGGTCTAAACAAGGTCTGTCTTGCCCTATGCACACTGCAACTTCTTTGATTGGTCAGAATGGTTACTCGAATTTTCAAGCCCCGTTTCCTGTACTGAATTATTCCTCCAATTTCTTTAGGGACTGAGATGGGGACAAAAAAGATCTTTTTGAGCAGCAGTTCTGTATTCTTTTCAGACCATTTATGTGCCTTGACTGAAGGGGAAGAATGTGGTTGCTTACCCTGTGCTTCCCTTAGTGTTACTAGCAGTGTACATTCAAATAAGCTGCTTATATTGCTGTATCTAAATATATGTAGAAACAAAGATATGACTGTAGTCAGTCTTTTTCAGCATTTGGATTTGCCGTCAGTTTAACCACCCTAAGATAACGCATTTGCAGAGGTTAAAACATAAGCTGTCATTACAGCAGGATGTTGATTTTAATGCGTATTAACATTTATTTTTCTAAGTTAACTATTTGCTGATCTCTCCTCCCTGATGATAATTATACTAAGATGCAGACTATCCACCACACGTGACAGATAATCTTGGCTGTGAATAGATGGAGTTGAGGAAAGGACAGCAG
The DNA here is from genome assembly GCA_013400495.1 of Nicator chloris. Lineage (NCBI taxonomy): Eukaryota > Metazoa > Chordata > Aves > Passeriformes > Pycnonotidae > Nicator > Nicator chloris. Next base: position 20,129 of record WAAE01022011.1, read on the forward strand.
TTTCTGCCTTTACCATAACTGGTTACAAGCAAGTTGGTATTAATGCTCCACAAAGTTATTCACAGCTGAGGATTTTGTATCCAAATACCCATACAAGCTCATTCAACAGCAGGTGGTTTTATTCTGTAATACTAGGTTTGGTTTCATTATTACTGAAGCAGCTGCTGCTATTCCTGCTAGGGACTGACAGAAATAGTCGTCCCAATACCCCTATTTTTTTTTCTCCAAGATCTTTTTGAACGCGAGGAAGAGATAAAACCCTGAAATGTCAAAAGGCAGAACTCCAGTCACATTTATGCATCCTAACATGGTTTAGGTCCATCTTTAAGATGATATTATTGGGGAAGCCTCAGGAAAGATTGATCGTGTTTTGAACAGAAGCTGGCACTTCATTTAGTGAAAGGAGACAGAATTTATCCCTTGAATGGAGTTAATTCTTTCAAATAACTGAAGAGAAACTGCTTTCTTCTAGTGTAAATATTAATAGCGATGACCTCTGAATCACTTGATGCTTTGAGAATTGCAGCTGTTCGAGTATCTTCCTTTCCATCTGCATTTTATGATGGGATAGGGGTAAAGTATTTTACTAAACTCTATATCTTGCTTTGCATCTAGTGCATGCAATTGCTTTATACAAAAGTTAATTAAAAAGTATTGTTTCAATATTTGGTGCTTTTGTAATGTAACGCTGCTGATCACTGCGTCGCTCCTCTCTGAAATACGTGCATACAATCTTCAGAGAAATTCAACTCTCAAATATGCTTCTACAGTTATTTTAAATTAAGTCACTTTGAAACAGCATCTACATGGTATGCAAATATCATAGCTGCCTATTAGTACAACAATAATTTCTAAATTCAAATTACCCCAAGTCAAATGTGATGTACAAAGAGACATTACCCACTCAAGCAGTCCTACTACAAATTAAGTGTAGTTACAAGCCTATAACAAATTCCCTGTCATCACCTCATGATTCTGATTGTGAAGGTAATACATCACAGGCAGCGCTTCCATGAACCGTAAGCTTAACAACTCGACTGGCTTAATTCAGGTTTTTGCATGCTTCATTGTAAGTGGATTTGCCTAAGTTCAACATTGGTGTAGTAGTCAACAGGATTGCTTTTCTGAAGAGAAACTTGTGTGGATCCATTCCAGTTGGTAAGATACGAGTGTCTTGCTCTGATTAAAAAAAACAGCCTCTCACCAATGGCAAAGAAATGCACAAGGGGAGGCAGTAAACACATTTTGGTAGCTCCTTGAAAAGGACCTATTAAGTAATGAATGTTTCCATTAAAAAGTACAGGTTTTAATGAAATAAATTCTTTTTTATATGGTTGATATATGGAGATTCCAGTATTTCAGGTCTTATTAACTGAAAATTGCATGGCTTAAACTTTTGTCACTGCTTAAACTGAGGATTCTGGGATTTGCTGTGTAAGAAAGAGATCCTGTTAACCGTAAAAGTAATTGAAGACACTTATTTTCTTGTGTCAGACCCTATTCCAAGGGGAAGGAGTTTTTAGGAGGCAATAGGTGAAAAATATATTGTAGTCATATAGACTCAACAAGTATTATCTAGTGCTTTATTTGCTAAGCTTTTGTCATATTTTAAATCTTTCTGCTATGTTGAAAACAAGACTTTTCTCTGGTAGCAGCCAGTGATGGATGTACCTTACAGGCTTTGAGCAGGTCACAGTTTGGTTTCTTTCTCACCACTAATGAAGAAACTTGGAAATGTGAGGGAAAGCAAAATTACTTAAACATTATGTTAATAGTTATAGTACTAGTTACAGTATGTTAATTATGTTATAGTACTTCCTACTGTATATTCACAGGTGTCATCCACCTAGTCTGAGTTATTGTACTGTTGCTTGGAAATACTGTTTTAATTCTAGATTATTTTTGCATGCTTATTCAGCCATATAAAATGCAACTTTCTACAGATTCGTAGTTGTGGTTTCTTACAGCTCTGAGTAGTGCAGACGTAAGATCTGTATAAACAACACATTTGCACAATTTAAAAAGAAGGCATTTCTAAATTGTGTTCCATAAAAATGCATTTTTTAATGTAATTCATTGATTCTGAAGAAGTGGCTGGTTTTGTGTAATGCTCTTAAATCAGTATGTGTAAGGAAAACGTATTTTACCTAATATTGATTTATGAAGAATAGTGAAGGCGCCAACAAATTATCTTTGTTTTAAGAATGCAATGAGTGTAAAGATTGTACACGTTTTTACTGAGTTCTTACACCAGGTATTGTAGAGCTGTATTTTAACTGCTTAATAGCTCTCTCTCCAAATATAAATATAAATGTTGGTAGTACCGAACCATTAAGAATAAAACTTGTTTGTGCTGAAGGAAGTCTGTCTTTCTCTACACTAAAAATGTAACTGAATGATAAAGTGCTATTCATTTGCAGGTGCATTGCTTCTGCTTAAGGGCCCATGGTTGAAAGGACAGGAATTAGTAGCATGTTGTATTAGCCTTTTGTAGTGTATTTTGTTCTAAGCATCTTAATTTCCCTGTTTTGAATGCTAAGTAGCAAGGGTCTTGGTTTTGAACTAATACCCATCATGCATGTAAACGGTGTGAAAGAGCTGCTTAGTAAGTTAACACAAAGTGTTCTTGTGTCCGCCCTTGTGGAAATAGATACAATACAAACATTACAGCTGAACTCACGGCAAACTCCATTAAGTAAAAACCTGGATTCATTGTCCAGAGGAAAGTTTGAATTGAATGTAAGCTCATTCTGTTGAATGTAATGTCAGGCTTTTAGGAGCTGTATTGAGGAGTATGGTTTTGTTAAGTTGAGACCAATTCATTAAGTTTTATTGCCTGGTGAGAAGCAGTAATACGTTATTGTGAAGCTTCATCAAATATTCATGGTTAAAAAGAAGTAGTAAGTGTATTCAATCAAGTAGTCTTTTGGGGATCTGAAAAGGATTATGAAGTCTGCTCAGCTGATAGTCTCTAACTTTGGCTATCTGAAAAGAATAATCTGAGTTAAAATTTGGTGTCAGAATATTTTGTCTTCCACAGTATGTTAGACTACAGGTCAGATTTGCTGACAGTGTTCATAAGTTGTACTATTTTATGTCAAACTTTGTTTTCAAAACTTTCTTTTATTAGAATGCAGGATGTGGTTGTCTGAGTTTGTACTGTGTTTTGCAGCTGACTCTATAGACAGGCATTTCAAGCAGGGGGCCATAAGAATGCCAGAGTGTGCTAGCTGTCACTTTCCTATTTGGGAGCTACTGTTTTTGATCTTTGTCCCCTTTTCTCTGCTTAGTTCTGCATCACCTAATACCTCTTGTAAGCTGATTGTTTGGGAGGCTGAGTTTTACAAGGCTGCGTAGCACAGCATAGTCTTGGTGAATTGCTGTCTGGAAAGTCTTGGCTTCTGAACCTGCTGTGCTTACAGAACAGCTACCAACGTTCTTAGTCAAGCTTGAACAAATATAACAATCTCTGAACATAAAAATGTTCATGAGTTTAGGCTGTAACCAAGACCGTTTTGATGCTTACAAAGGCTGGATTGTGACATTTCTGGTCTTGTGAGCTCCTTTACTTGCTGGAAGATCACTAGTGAACAACAAGAACACTTGCTTTTTCTTTTTTCTTTTTCTTTCCTCTTTTTTTAATTACTGCTAGATATAGTGTGTCTCATATATGCATTTCTTTAACACCACAGTGACATCAATGCTGCCTTTTTCTAATCTTCCACTGATCCTTCCCCTTTTTCTAATCTCCAGGCAGATGATGTTGAAAGTAAAATTAGAGAAATCATTCCGCCTGGTTTTTGCACAAACACAGATGACTTTGTGTCTCTGCTGGAGAAGGAGGTCAACTTCAAGCCCTTTGGAATGCTGCTACACACATATGCTATCCATAATGAGGAAGCTGGTGAAGATATAACATATCAGATATATAAGGTATGAAAAGTTAAACTTCTGCTTTTGAGCAACAGAATTCAATTTTATTTTGCAGAGATGCACCTTCTGTAGTGATTCAACCATAGTGTATAAATACTATCATTTTACCCTTTTATTAATCATTAACATGCTTTTTTATATCAGAGAATTTAATTAGGTTTTACATAGGTTTTCCTCTTGCATCTGTGATAGGCTTCACCTGACTTCTCCTGGCTTTTTCCCTAGGCTGACATGACATGTCCAGGCTTTCGAGAATATCATGAAAGGCTTCAGACGTTCTTGATGTGGTTTATTGAAACTGCTAGCTTTATTGATGTGGATGATGAAAGATGGAACTACTTTCTAGTGTAAGTACAGTTCTAAAGCAACAGTGGACCTTATTACCTCCACAAAGCCTGCATTTTAATTGTGGCTGGCCAATTATTGGAGCAGTATAATGATATTTTTCCCAGGAAAGAAAAAACATTGTTTATGAGGCTTGAGTTTTCCTCCATTATGCTTTGGGAAAGCTTGAGAATAGAGCTGAATTAAATGCTGTTGTCCGTTAGAGCCCTGAATGTAGGCTTAAACAGTAAAATGAGCTTTGCCTGTGTTTTCTTTTACTTGCCACCTATTCATCTTTATAATAGGCAAGTGCACTGAAGTGCTGTAAAGAGGTCTGATTTATCCAAGTTGCTGCACACCAATTAAGTGAATTGTACATTCAGAACATAGCAGGTGTACCCATTGGGCCCTCACAGAGTAGCTTGCTGACACTGAAAATTCAGTTGGAGAATGGAAAAGAAAATGGACACTGCATGGGAGCGCAACTGTAATTGACCTGCTTGGCTTTCTGTTTTATCTGCAGATTTGAGAAGTATAATAAGGATGGAGCTACGCTCTTTGCGACCGTAGGCTACATGACAGTCTATAATTACTATGTGTACCCAGACAAAACCCGGCCACGTGTAAGGTAATTGGCGGTGTAACTCGTGCCTTGCCTTTTATTTCAGAAGAGGGAACTGCTGAAGTTCCCAATACTTGTTTATAATAGTGTTGATTTGTTTAAAAAAATCCCCATTATTAGCTGTCTATGCACTGATTTATTTCATTGTTTCCTTCTTGAAGCAGAGGATCAAGTTTTGAATATTTAACGATTTTAAGATTCTGTTAAAAATTACATTTTAACATGAAGATTGCACCTACCTGAATCTGAAATAAAATACCGTTTTGTTTTTAAAACTTTGCATTATGTTTCCAAATGCTTTGATTTGAACTGAAAATGCATTCCTTTGTCTGTAGCCAGATGCTGATCTTGCCACCATTCCAAGGAGAAGGCCATGGTGCTCAGCTGCTTGAAACAGTTCATAGATACTATATGTCTTCTCCTACAGTACTTGATATAACAGGTTTGTGTTAAGTTTTTAATAAGGAACTTTGACAGGTTGTTAGCCCACAAGCTAACTTTTATGTTCATTTTTCTGAATTTATAGCCTTTTGAAGATTTAGCTTCTGCTCAGTTCAGAATTAATAGTACCCTGGTTTACAAAAGGGTATATAGTGTAGCTTCTTAATTACTTAACTCAGCGAACAGCACACCAGGCAAATTCAATCCCTAGCGTGAACGGATTACCAGCTAATTAACTATTTCATTGTGAGATACACAGCTGAGTTTGCCAAGAGATCAAGCTTTGTCAAATTCCTTGTTCAACTTACACCTATTAGCCAAAACTCAAACTTGAGGTGGGACACAACACACCTAACTAAAATAGCATATTAATATTAGTGTGCAAGCTGAAATTTTACTGACAGTAAGAGTTTGTAGAGAACTTGTGCTCTAGGAGCACATATTGCTGGCTAAAGGTATCCATGGTATTAGATGTGTGTGCACAGATACCTAAAAACAAAAGATTGTGGAAGTGACAGATAAAGGGTCCATGTGCATAACAAAACTAACATTAAAAATTGCCACAGGCATGACATCAGTCCTGTGGTTTCAAGTCTAGTATAGGAAGAAATGCAGTTCAAACACATGTTGACCATTCAATTCCACGTGTGGTCTCATCTTGGTTATAACTCTCTCTCCATTCTAATTAAAACCCAGTAGACCACTTGTTTTCATAATGTGTTGTTGCTGGATCGTTGTAACAAAATAATCCTCCTCATAATTTCAGTCCAGTTTGTGGGAACCTAAGAAAGTATAACTTAGTTTAGGCAGCAGGAACTCATGTGTATCATGCATTTACTTTTTCCTTTTCATAGCACAAACATTTATGTAGCTTTTATAATTGAGGATGAGCAAAGTCGTAACATGCTACTGCATAAATCCTATGACATGTTCATAGCTCAGTGCCTTAAGTGCAGGGTTGTAGCAAACAGTAAATGTGCACTAAAACAGGGTTCAGTTTTGTGGTGGAATGAAGCAGAAGAAAGCTTGTGATATTCTACATGGCACTCAAGTTATGAAAGTTACGACTCTTAGTTAAGTATTTATTGTCCTTTTTGAGGGAGACATTGAGCTTGGACAATCTTAATATGGCCAGGATATTTAGTTACATATCATCTAAAATTGTGAAATAAAGCCTTCAACCTCTCTTTAAAGAGGAAATTAAGAT